>JAXBDA010002420.1:0-42831 GCA_036023075.1 Gaultheria prostrata
TGATATTTTTTCGATCAGCTTCTTATAGGCACTGTGATGGAGCTTTTACCTGTTCAAAAGTTGTGATCCCATCTTGTTGTACAATGATTTTGATTGTTTTCTGATTATAGTGAGATGTAAATTAGATATGGCTTCGGCCACCATATTTTTGTAGTTCAGATTATAAGCCGTCGTTAGACCCATGCTCTCTCCTTTTTTTTTTTTAGCAGAATGCTCTCTCCTGTTAACTTCATTTTGGACCATTTTGACAATGAAAGAAATGACTAAAGGATCAGCTGTTCGAAGTCTATTTTGTTTTTACAGTATCTTTCTAGCCTTAATTGGCTCTTTCTTCTACTATTCTTTTTTCGCAAACCCTGAAATCTGTTCCCGATGGGGCCACAGAAATTTGGACCATCGATTAGTTCGTTGTAGGAGTGAATCTTATGGTGGATATACTCGTGCCTTGTTTTGTACCCTGGCTTATCGTCTTATTGACTTTATTTTGTTTCAGTGTGAAGCAAGAGTAACCAAACTGGCTCACCCGCTCAACCAGCTTACTGGGTGAGAGTGTACGGCCAGCGATGGATGCTCGAAACTTTGGATCTGTTGATTCCAGTGACTATCTTAAAAAAAAAAAAAAAAATGATTCAGTGACTATTCCTTACCTGTCTACTAAATACCTCACCCACACGATGTAAATCTCTCTTGCGTGCATGTATCCAGTTCAGTCTCCATTTGCCTGTTAGGTACAAGCATTTTTTTAGGTAGTATTGATTTGGAGCAGAGGAGAACCAATCGTTTCCTCAATTGAAAGACACTTTTTTTTTTTTTTTGTCAAAATGGATGTCCGGGCCAGGAGAAATTTTTCAGTGCCGGGTGGATATGGTACACATGGTACCCGCTCAGCGATTTCAGCCGACCATAACGCAATCCAACGGTCTCTATTTTATAGAGAGAAAAAGAGGAGAGAGAGTGGTCGGGTGAGAGGAGGGAGAGGGAATCAATCTAAGCCGTCCAACTTTTGGACGGTCCGGATCTCGGGTGGGTACCACCATGTGGTACTCACCCAGGCACCAAATTTTTTTTCCCTGGCCAGCTTGCGCTTGACTCGACCAATTCTGAAACCCTGAAGTTAACGACCAATGGAAAGAGAACAATTTTATTTAATCCGACATATATATTGCAAACAAATAGGAAATATAACGAATTTAGTATGAATATATACAAACAATCACCAGACCAAGAAATGCCATATAGCCCCACAGTACCAACCCTTGGCTTTATACACAACAGAACACAAATGAAATAAAAAAACGGAACAAATCAAAACACATGAAAGGAAAACAGAAACTAGTGGAAAAATGCAAGGAAGAATGCTAGGGAACCAAAAAGTGCGGACATGACCAAATGAGGGGAAATGGCAGCAGAACCACTATGGCTGTGGGGAGAAGGAGCAGGTGCCGATGTCGGCGAGTACGCCCCTTCGGATAACACTGCCAAAGCCAAAACTGCAAAGATCACAACTACTGAGGCAAATGGAACCAAAACTTTTCCAGTTGCCATTTTTGTTTTCCAAAGGAAGAGATTGGAAACAACTCATGAAATTTTGTCCAAGGGACTTTGAGCTTTATAGTAGAAGTGGAATTAGGTAGATGACAATAACCTGGGTAGTTAACAAGGATGTGACCTTCCAAATTATTGTTAATTAGGACACCTGGCATTGTGTGATTGGTTGATCATGTCAACATCCCCTTGCAGACACCCCACCAGACAAAGCCGTTAGGTAATGAGATTTGTTTATTCCATGAAACTTGTGTACAACATTGGGGTCATAGAACGTGATTAATGAGTCATTAGTAGCTGTCAGAAAACCAAGAATTTAATAGTCAGGAAAGAATAAAATTTTGGAAAGTCTGTGTCTCGAACTCATTGTAATGTATATTTATTGCATTTCATTGAAACATACAGTTGCATATCAGTCAGGGAAATGGCTACAATACACACCCATTAAAGGGGTGTACCATATGCACCTATTGTATAGTCTAGATTGTGCCACCTCATTGGCAATCGTAACATTTTTTAGTATTTCGTAACTTTTCAGAAATATGATTCGTAACATTTTCTATGATTCGTAACATTTTGGTGTGTTTCGTAACTTTTATAAAAAAAAATCTTAACTTTTATAGGGGTGTGTATCATACACACCTAAATAAGGAGTGTGTATTGTAGCCTTTTCCTATCAGTTAATAGGTCCCGGAATATTTTTGGCTAGTGTGTTTGGAGAAATGTTGTCCAGATGAGTGTCGATTACATCTGGTATGTTGTCTTCATGCTCGGCCCAATCGCAAAGTTAGTGGGCTATTTTTTTCGCGAAAGAGTGTTCATAAACTTAGTTTCAACCACTGATCTGGTGAAAACAGTCGAAATAGAACAGACACAAAAACCAATTTCAGTAGGTAGAAGAAGTGCTAATCCTCAAAAAAAGAAAAAGAAAAATGAAAGGAAGATATGCTAATAATGGATCACACAGCCCTGTCAAATGTGAAGCATGCACATGCCAGCATTGACTTCAGTTTGATGATTGCCTTCCAATGTATTACTCACTCCTGTTTATATTTTAGCAAAATGAATGCTACCCATGTTTTGAATTGGCTTTCACAAGATCATGTAGACATATCAAAGCTAATCTCTAATTGTTCAATTTGTTAACGTCGGATTCACCGCTGCAAAATCTTCAAAGCATTGATAGGCTGATTGCACTGAACAATGAAATGAGGAAAAAATGAATATGTACCTCCACAAGCCACAACATTTCTCTCTAAAGATGCCATGATGAATGTAAACAATTTCCATACAACAGTATATTTTAGCTGCAAATTTGGATGCTAGAAATGAATCTAAGCAAATATCCAGTGAAGATTTACAAGCATCAAATGTAAAAATCTGCACTTATGACGGCCGGCCTCTAATACGTATATTCATGGCCCTAGAAGCCATGGCCCAAATCCCTCCCTCCACCGAGAGGGAGTAGTCACTACAATGTAAGAAACCGGTCCATTCAAGCCTTAAATAGTCCAGAGGATGAGCGTTTACAAAGCACGAGAAGAGTAGGGAGCACTTACCGTGAAGTGAGGAACCACGTTGTGGGACCTCCAGGAATATCAAGCAGAATAGACGAGTTAAATGTGAGGAGGAGGAGGTTGAGAAGAGGGGTACCTAGCCAAGATGAAGACGCCGCCTTGGCTCTAAGGTTGCAGAAGGAAGAGTTCATGGAGGCTTTTAGGGGATCTGATGAGCAATATAACAGTTCAGTTCCCTTAGCCAGAGTCAATGAGTGTTTTGCGACTAGTACCATTCCCCCGGACATCAACAAAACTCTTATTGTGCTTATTCCCAAGAATGAGAATCCTGTCAACATGAAAATGTTTAGACCAATAAGTTTATGCAATGTCACTTATAAAATTATCACCAAACTTATTGTGGCTAGACTTAGACCTTTGCTTGATAAAATTGTTGGGCCTTTCCAGAGTAGTTTCATCCCTGGAAGATCTACTAACGATAATATCATAATCACTCAGGAGATCCTTCATACTCTTCGTGCTAAGAAAGGAAAGAAAGGGGGTCTTCTCCTTAAAATAGACCTTGAGAAAGCCTATGATAAAATTTCTTGGAATTTTCTTCTAGACACCCTTATCTTTTTTAATTTAAATTCCTCTTGGACTGCGTTTATAATGAATTGTGTTTTTGGTGTTAATTCCTCTATCCTTTGGAATGGAGAGATTCTTGAAGAATTTGCTCCGGGAAGGGGACTTAGACAAGGGGATAGGATCCCCTTATTTATTCGTTTTATGCATGGAAAGGCTTTCTATTCTCATCAACAATAAACATGAAACAGGAGAATGGAAAGGTCTTAAAGTGGCTAGAGATTCCCATGATATTACCCACCTATTTTTTGCGGATGACCTCATTCTTTTCGGTCAAGCCAATATATCCACATGTAAATACATCATGGCCGGAGGTTCTGAATGAGTTTTGTGATTTATCGGGTCAAACTGTCAACCTCACCAAATCCAAACTTTTTGTGTCTCCGAACATTTCTCGGGACAAGGCTCGTAGAATAAGTCATTTCTATGGCATAGCCCTGACGAATGATTTAGGAAGGTACCTTGGGGTTCCCCTAATCCACAATCGGGTCAGCAAGGACCATTTTAAACACATCATAGAAAGGGTCCAATCCAGACTTGCTGGATGGAAATCTAGTACCTTGATGCTGGCAGGCAGAGCCACCCTTATACAAGCCTCCTCGTCCACAATACCTAGCTACACTATGCAAACCATGCACTTTCCTTCCAGTGTTTGTGATAAACTTGATAGTATTAATAGAGACTTCCTATGGGGAGATACTCCGGACAAAAAGAAAATACATCTCATTAATTGGAATAGTGTCTGCAAGAGCAAAGACAGAGGAGGCCTTGGTCTAAGGAAAGCCAAAACTCAAAACTTAGCCCTTTTTACTAAATTAGGATGGAAGGTGGCTAACAACGAGGATAGCTTTTGGATTACCATACTAAAGGATAAATATTTACAACGGCACACTTTACAATCCTGGCCTTCCAATAGAAATGCGTCCCACACTTGGAAAAGTATAATGAAAACTAGAGACATTCTTCGAAAAGGGACTAAATGGACCATAGGGGATGGTAAAAAAGTGGACTTATGGAACGATTGGTGGTGTGGGGACACCCCTCTTGCTGAAAACTGCCAAGGAATCATACCTTGAATAACACCAAGGTTGCTGATATTATTGAAAATGGTACTTGGGAGTTATCTGCTATTGACCATTTGCTTAATGATAATGTGAGATCTGATATTGTTAATACTGTGCTACCTATGTTCTCCCAGGCTTCTGACCACCCTTCGTGGGTGGAATCCTGTAATGGTAACTGCTCGGCCTCTAATGCTTATGATTTTATCAACAAAGACAGCACTGAATTAAAAGGTTAGAAGTGGTTCTGGAAACTGAAACTGCCACAAAAATTCAAATCCTTTCTATGGCTCATTTTCCACAATAAACTTCCTACCAATGAACTTCGTGCTAGAAGAGGGATTACACCTTTGGACTTATGCCCGAGATGTAACATCTCTGAAGAAAATTTGGACCATTTATTCAGGGGATGCTGTAATGACCCTATTTTTTTTATATAATAAAATAAGTTATTTTCAAACACATTTTATAAAAGATATCGAATTATAAATTATTAGTTCATTTTAATTTAATTTTACAAATATCGTACTTGTTCAAGTATGCATGCACCCGAGAGTGTTTATGTACAGTACCCAATTATGCGAATGTGTACAAGTAGTATCTATATACATGTGAATACATATTTATATATAATCCAAATGTGTATTATTTTTCTCAACCACTACGTTATCCCTGAAATCCATTTCCCTAGACCTATCTTGTAGTGCTTTAAATTGCACGCATACCTTAGTTACCCGTCCCTTGTCTCCAATTTCACATATAAACTTCTGCCCCATCTATAATTACCTCATCCTCCTCTTTCAATCACAACGCTTCATTCACACATCAAAGAGAGCTAGAAAAGAAGAAGTTCCAGAGAAGATGTGATCCCACTGCCACTCAACGCCACCCCGTGGCCTTCTCTTCCGGTCATCTTTTCCGTTCACGTGTTTTCCCCAAAAATCATGGGCTTTGTTCGGATTATTGCTTGAACAGAATTTCCCAAAACTTCATTTGAAATCTTTCAAACCCAGGCCCCACCCACCCCGTCCTCTCTGTCTACCCCTTCACTTTTGAGTCTTTGACTGACAAAACTTGAGCTAGTGGGCCCCCTTCACCCCAAAACCCAACATGTAATGCAATAAAGTGGGCCCCTTCTCTCTCTCTCTCTCTCTCTCAATAAAGTGGGACCATGGGAGTACAATACAACTTTCATGGCAAACTTTGAATAGTCAAGGGGTGAGGGTGGACCCCATTCAATTCATAACAAACAACAATTTCAAATTTTCTGCCGAAATTTTTTGGGTTAAGCAGGCAACCGAACAAGGCCCATATTTTTACGCTTAGACTTCGGAGGAGAGGTAGATTAACTTTTATTCCACCTTCCCTAAATATATTTTGATGTATATTTGTTGTTGTTCAAGTTCGAAAGTGAAAGAAACGAAGATCGTTGGTTAAAACCGAGTCACCGGAAGATGCTCTGTTTTTCCGAAACTGCCTTGTAGGCTTAAAACCCATCTCTGATTTCCTTGTCTTGACACCCAATTGCTCCTTTTGGATACCACGTGTAGTTCATTAACCAATATGAAAAGCTATGATTAAATTACACTTGACCTCCCTTGACTTATATGAAATCACTGATCTAATCTTGTATTTCGATTTCGTTTAATTATACATTTCTACGTGTTGATTTTTACTGTTGACAACGGGAACATGTCTAAGTTAGATGTTTAGGAAAATATTTAAGTGATGAGATATGTATTTTATATGCTTGAACTATAACTTGTTAATTATATATTTCTATCTCACACAAAAATCTAGTTTACATTTTGACTAACTAGACTTAGGGGTAAATTTAATAACTTTAATAATAATAAAAAATTGTACATTGTGAAAGATCTAGCCTGTAGATAAATATGTATATTTTCTTTTTGTCCAAATGATGAAATCTTTAATTTAATTAAAATATATTATGCTATATGATCATTTTAAATCTAAAATAAAAAGATAAGCTTAGAGTATTAGACTTTCTTAAAAGAAAAAAAAATACTACTTTTGTAAAAGGAGAAGTCCCCGTTTTAGAAACCGAGAAAGACAGAATAGAGTTTACAATTCTTAGCAAAAACTACACTTATATGTATTAGAGTTTGTCAAATCTAAACATAAACCCATGTGGTTCTATATGTATGTTATATTAGCAACCCCTTAAAGATATATGCTATCAAAACCTATTCTGTATGATTATTTTTGCGATCTAACATGTAACTAAATTTTCCTAAGCTATATGCTAATGAATCGGCCTAGACTCACAAGATATTTTATGTGAATTGCTTTCTCTTACAATTATCATCATCGCTTTGCTCTGCTATTCAATTATTGTTATTGTGAATGTTAGAATGGACAATTAGATTCCCGGGTTGGTGTTCGAGCGTGGAATTCACATAGACGTTAAGTTAATGGGAAATTGAATAAAGATTCCGGATGATATTTGATGAGATGAATGGCAGTCAGCCAGTGATTTTGGAATTGGAGATATTGAGATTTATGCATTAACAGAAATTCGAAACCCTGAATTATGGCATTTTGTGATTTCTCCGTTTTGAACATTTGGTGATATAAGGGTGGTTTTGTATTATAGACTGAGTCACGGCTATATACTCCCGAGGTAACAGTCAGTTCCTCGTGGGCCCAGTGGTACAGTCAGTCCCTGGGAAGTTCATCCTTGTGAGGCGTTTGATGAATCCGGCTAAGTAGATAACTTAGGCCTTTCATCTGGGCTCCCAGTTAGGGCAAGCAAGGGCGGAGTTGAATCACAGAATGGCCATAGATTTGGTGGTTACTTGGGAGGTTGTTCTCTAGGTTGAGAACATAGATAAATTGTAAGTTAAAGGCTAGATAATTAATTCAGCTACTTGCTTTCCATTTCTGTACTGCTTTTCAATCATATATATTCTGTGTATAATTGTTAAGTAAGGGTTAGTGGACATAAGAGTTAGCTACTGAGTGATTTATCACTCATGGTGCTATTTCTGGCCCTGGCATTTCACGCCAGGTATTGAAGGTACAAGAGGAGAACCGTACTACCAGACGGAGGAAATTGTTGCTGAGCAAATGGAGAAGGAGAACTGGAATCAGGATCTGGATCTGAACTTGTAGAAGCCTAGAACCTCCTTTTTTTTTTTTTTTGGAAAAATGTAATCTAATTTCTTAACAAGGTACTATGTTTATGTGTGTTTGAACCAGACTGGCTATTTCTTTCATTTCCACTATTTTATTAATGAAATCCTTTTTATATAAATTAACTTTTTAATAAATGTTTCAAATAATGCCCTAAAAAAAATCGGGGCGTTACAGATGCCCTAAAGCTCGAGCTCTATGGGACAAAATCCCCTCGGGTCAGTATATGAGAGGAGGATTCAATAACTCCACTTCAAAGTGGATCTCGGTAAATTTGAAAAAAGGAAAAATTCTTCAATATGGAACAAGCATTCCCTGGAACATACTTTTTTGCACCACTTTGTGGCAAATTTGGAAGGATAGAAATAAAAAAAGCTTTGATAATTTGGAAACAGTTCCTGAAGTAAGTTCCAGACTGCTATGTACCTATGCCACCGAGATAGTGGAAGCCTTTAAGTCTCCTCTTGTTACTAGCCCACCCAAAAACCATCTAACTCTTTGGAAACCTCCTCTCACAGGTTCCCTCAAGTTGAATACAGATGGATGCTGGTATGAGAGTACGGGCAAAGGTGGCTTTGGAGGACTTTTCAGAAATGAGCAAGGGGAATGGATCCTGGGATTTTATGGGAAAATGCTAGCCAGATCAAGCTTGGAAACGGAACTTTGGAGTATATATAGAGGCTTGACAATTATCCTTGAGAAGGGATTATACAACGTTCACATTGAAACAAATTCCCAAACTGCTGCGATTCTTTTCAACGATGGAGCTAATCTCAATCATCCGCATAGTAACATCATCAATGACGGGAAGTATCTCCTCAACCGAATTGGTTGCACCTTAACCCATAACTACCGGGGTGCCAACAAATGTGCAGACTTCCTAGCTGGATTTGGAGCTGAACAAGAAGCGGACCTAGTGGTGGCCGATGCCCCTCCCTTGGCCATTAGAGAATTCATGACAAGGGATAGGCTTAATCTTAGGTCAATCCTTGATTAACTTGATGGTTATGTACCTTTTAGCTATAGCTATGCTCTATTTACCTAAGCTGGTTTGTACCAAACTCACTGCACCTCTGATGCAGATCATTTCTCCGCTTTAGTTCATAATATATTTCCGATGTACTAAAAAAAAAAAAAAAGAGTCAGATTTAATCATAACGACACGAGGGCGTTCTAAAATATTCATGTTCCTTATTTAATTTATCATTGTCTCTTAAGTTCATGCATGATATCAGGGGCGGCTCCACCTTGTCTTGGAGCAGTTCACCGAACCCCCTGGTTTCACAAAATGCACTAAAATTTTTAATTTTTGTATGTACAACTTGATTTTTCTTTAATATTTTCGGCACTGAAAAATTCATCTACAGCCAAACTTCATATAAATATGTGAATAAATAGATAATATTGTTCAATAAAACATAATACCTAGGCCCAATAAAATTTCAACCTAAATTTATCCTTGGAATATGTTTTCTTTGTATAGAGGTTTGTAAGAAACAAAATTCATCAACTTATTTGTCACCGCTGAATTAAATTCTAGGAGCTACCCTGCATGATATAAAATTTATTTGCATGGTTCAAAGTTCAAATATGGATTTCAGAATATGATTGGTAATTACGGACAGGTACTTCAAAGAGTATGGAAACACAGAATCTAACTATATCAACTAATTAAGATCTTACAACAACATAACCACCTAGCTTCACTTGATATGCTGAAAAGTGAAAACATTATGGACTCCAATGGAAAGACAATGAGCAGAGGTGACTCTGAATAAGCCATATGATCTAGTTTCTGACTCTTTGAAGGAAACTAGAAGTAGGGCATATATATGGACATTTATTTGGTGGTTAAACTGGAAGTAGGGCCCTTTTCGGAAGGTGCGGTCCACTGTGAAAACCGGCCATCAATTTCTTTCGGAGCCAGCTCCACAGCTCATCAAGTCTGTAGCACATCATCTGCCTACTTGAAAACATGATATACAGAAAATACAGAGGAAGCCAAACAGGGCCTTGGAAAAGAATCGAGGCTAGAGATACTGCCAGAAGCGAACCGGACAGCCCCATTACACTATGAACAACTCGGGCATACTAGGCCGGTTTAAGGTGGCTCGAAGAAAGTCTCAGTCCAGCATCATGTGTCAAGCAGTACAAGAACAAACTGGCAACGGCAAACCCCATGGTCTTCGGGTGTGTTTCAAATGGAGAAAAATCCTTCCCCTGGTACTGCATCTGGAGAAAGTTTACGAGTACCGGTACAAGAAAGCCGAGAATCGCATGTGGCGAAGTCGGAATAATCAGCATTTGTTGCAAGATGCAGCATCTTATGCTTACAAATGTTATGTTGATTCCTCCATTGATGCTCATTCCTGCACTTGGTCTGAACATATATCTTATGAAGAAGGCAGATAAATAAGCAAAGCATGAGTTGGAATTTATGGGAGGTGATGGCTATGATGAGGCCTTGCTCTTATATATATATAGTCCTTAATTTATTTCCATGATATACATAAAGTAATAAGGATGGTATAAAAGTCATCACATCGTCGGTTTTCCATCACGAGGAATTTTCCACTTGAATTTTCCTATGGAATTAGGAAGGGCTACTAAGGGTCGGTGTGCTGATAGGGTTTTTGGATAATGAAACTTGGTATCCCTTTGGGAAAATTTCACTCATGTCGACAAATGCACTGACATCCCCTGAGGTTCTGATAATTACACTAACTACTCTTACTTTACAAACTATTGTACAGATTTTCTCAATCCGTTAAGTTGACAGGCGACAGCAATTAGTTGTTGCTACTAAATGACTGAAATACCCTTGAATAATGAGTAAACTATATAATAACCAAGAATTCTTGTTTTGTTATAATTGGAGTTTTTGATGTTAAAACGAAATTATGTAATCAGATTTGATCAAATTTTCATGAGTACTTATACATTTTATCTTTTCATGATGAGTCCTTATCATTAATATAATTTTTTTTCTTCGTCTATCTGGTTCTTTTTTGTGTCTCCTATTTTTATTTTTTCAGGCGAAATGCACACGTATATTTCTAATTTATCACGTCCCCAAACAGGAAAAAAAACTCTTGGTTTTTGCATTTCTTTTATCCAAGAAGTAATCCATTTAATATGGAAACAAAAAAATAGACTTGAGCTACAAAAGCTTTGGTAGAACATCTACAGTTTATTATTTTTTAATTCTTTCAATTCCATTTAATATTGACACAAAAATAGACTTAGCTACACACACTCTGGTAGCACATGTACGCTACTTATGCATTTTACATTTCACCATCATGATTCACGGTCAATTTTTTCCTCTCCTATGTATATTGCGAAAAATGTAAGATAGGTTAAATACCAACTCCACCAATATATAATTTATCGTGACTTTTTCAATATAGTTTTTGACAAAATAAAGTTACCATCATAAATTAATCCTTTAATCTTTCTTCCATACCTTACATTTTAATCTTTCTTTAGACTTAGAAACAAAGAATTTTTTTACTATTGTGTTTCATCACTAATACGCGTACATATACGAGGCAAGAAAAAGAGATAGATTAAGTGATGAATATAATTCATATACAAAAATAATGGTGATGAAATTATAATATACTACTAGTTTTACGAGGTCTATCATATATAAAAAATCTAATTTTTATTTTGATATTTAAAACTTGGTTGTTTAGTTCACCTAATATTGAAGGGGAATTTTATTCATTTTGTAGCAAAACGTAATGCGTGAGTGTCCACTTAACGAATTGGGTGAATCTGTATAATAGTTTATAAAGTAAGGGAGGTCAGTTTAATTATAAGAACCTTAAGAGAGGTTCCTGCATGTATCAACCTCACCGATCATTGCGGTTAATGATAAGCCTATAGTGAGCAACTCAATATAAGCGTGTAGTGAGAATCTCGGTCATCCATTCTTATTTTGGACGGTCCAGATCTTAAATAAACTGTTCGCATATAAGCTTGTAGTAAGAATCTCGGCCGTCCATTCTTGTTTTGGATGGCTGGACTCTGGATCTTAAATAAACTGTTCGCGCGAACAATTTGTCTAAGATCTAGACCGTCCAAAGTATTTTGGACGGCCAAGGTTTACTCACTATAAGGTGTAGTGACTACAGGGCCCCCGCTCCCAAAAGTACTTCGCACATTGAGAATTCATCCTTGGAAATATGTAAAACTTTGTATTCAAAACGGGCAAGGGGAGTTGGACATTTTAATTAGTGGCATCAAAAATTAGATCGGCATACAAGTTTTTTTTCTATTCGCTTATTTGAATAAATGACTAAATTAAAATGTTAATGAGTATAAGATAGATGTACATTGATAAATATTATTTTGCTTTTTACTTGGTTTCAAAGACTATTTTATATTTGGAAATGTCCCTGCATCTTCTAAAGGGATCAAGAGGACTACCGACTTTGGCGGGTTTGAGGACTTCAGAGACTTATTTTGCACTTCTGAAATTCAAAGACTTTTATATTTGAAACCGTCCAAACTAGGTTCGGTTGATTTGGCATCCTTTTTGCATAAATTTTTTTGCCACAGGTGTAACAAGAATTTTATTAAGGGTCTTGTTATTGTGTGTATTGTGTGCACAATCGGCACACAATAAACACACTAATAAAACAAAAAAAAATACACACACTCCAATGCACTTTTAATACATGGGAAAATCTAAACACCGCATTCAGTCGCCCGATTGTGAAGCTCACGCGCGACCTTTAAGGACTTCCTTACGAGTTCCAATACACTGTTTTTGCAGTGGATGTCAGCTTATGGTAACCATAACACAAAGCCAAGTTCTTGACCGAAATAACAAAAATGCCATTGTCTTGTTCCACCATGTCTCACATTTCCCTTCTGAAAACCGATACTCCGTACGTCCCTTTTTAAGTGTGTTACCTGAGAATTCCAATTGTTTTTCTCTCACATCAACTTTTACAACTTTTACATCTATTTTTCATTACTTACCATTATCAATATAATAATACCTAGCTTTTTAAAAGGAATCTACTTTTAAGGGCAAAATAGGAAATGTACACACTAACTTTTCAAAACACATATTTATTAAGGGACAACCCAAAATGGAAATGTACACACTATAAAAGGGACGGAGGAAGTATCTATGTTATTATCGGACACTGAATTCACACTTCAATAATGAAAAAGGAATTTCTATTGTCAGTCCAATGGGTCGATAAAAAGCAAATACACTTCAAAAGATAAAAAAAATACGCACTTCAGTATATTATTTTTATACTTTTTAATATACTTTCATATATTTTTCACATATATTCTAATACCTTTTTCAAACCTTAACGACAACCATGTGGGCTGATTTTAGAATTTTTCAAAAGAAATGAAAAATATACACTTTTTCAAATCTATATTTATTTTGGGTGAAAAAAAAAAGGGATCCTGTCACCCGAATTAACTTTATTAATAGAGCATTTCCAATCAGGAGCGGCTCCAGAATTTTAATTTAGTGGTGATAAAACATAAAAATAAAATAAAAAATTCGTGAACGAAGTTTTAAACGAAAAAAATTTATTTATTTCAATAGAACTAAAGTAAAAATTACACGTGGCCTTATATGGTAATTGCATATCAAGCGCTATAGAGCTCCAAGTATGGAAAACAAATCCACTGAAGACTCTAACAAGGGGGAAAAAACAGAAATTAGGAAATTCTATTTTGTTTGGTTATTTTTTAACTTTTTTATATTGAAATTTTTGTGCAAGTGGTGGCTAGCACATACGGTACAGTTCTTGGATGTCACACACTACATCCCGGGATCGAGTCTCATTCCCCCTCCCCATGTAATAGATTAGAAATGACGAAGGACAAAAAAAAATTTGAAATTGTCATTTCAAAATTAATTAGCAACCAAAACGTTTAAAAAATTAATAATAATTTTTTTATTTGTCATTCGCCATTCCTAATCTATTATATGGGAGGAGGGAGGAGTGAGACTCAATCCCGGAATGTAATGTGGAGCGTCTAAGAATTCTACCCCATGAACTAGCCACAGCTTACAAAAATTGATAATGATCAGTGAGAGAAAACAAAGCGGATCAATAACGCACCCAAAACGCAAAACCCATCTAACTTTAATTTTGGAAGAAACAATAGACAATGGTTTTTTTTTTTTTGAAGAAACAATTGATAATGATCAATGAGAGAGACAAAACAGGCAAGTATGCATTCACCAGAGGGACCGAATGAAAAAAGGGCAAAATTGTAATTTGAAATATAGGGAACACAGTTCTGACCATCTTGCAACCTTTGAAAGTCTGAAAAATAAAAGTAGGATGTGACTGCCCACATTAACCGGAGGAAAAACTACTTATTATCCGGCGCATCCACGCGCCCATTAGCGGGACCCTTAATACATTTACATCTACTTTTATGCATTTTTCATACATTTCAGTATATTTTTTCAATCTTAACATGTTAGCATTTTCCAAAATACGACCCCAACCAAACAGGGCTTTAATAGCAATAAATCTTACCTCTTGAATAACTGCCAACAAATTTTTTTTCGGCAAAGAAAATTTATATTAATCACAAGGATAAAAAATGAAACGGTACAACAAAAAAAGAAAAACATTGAGAGAATCTCGGAGAATGCACATACTCTCCTACTACTATTTCTCGCAAATTCTCAACCAATCTCACAATCTCTCAAAAACTTTGTACTATTAGGAAGGAAAAAAAAAATACAGTTAGCAAAGAGCTAAACTTCACAAGAAAATGCTTGAGCCACAAAATTTTAATATACTAATGTACCCCAGAGCATTTGTTTAGTTTTGTGGACCCGCATTCTTGTATTGGTAGATGAAGAATGACATGTTGCCATCAGAATAGGTGAAGTACCAAATGGGTTCAGAAGGTTCATCGTGTTCATTTGTATTTGTTTGTGGGTTTTGGGTGAGAGAAAATATGGGCTTTTCTTCTTTTGCTCCTACTAATTTTTTGGTCCAATATGTTAGTAATTTTGGAAAAATCTGGTTTCTCTACTGTCTATTTTTGTTTATTCCAAAAAGGGAAAAAAAAAACCCAAAAAAACCTTGACCTCATGAACAAGGTAGATTAACTTCAATGAATTGATGATTGAAGGGTTTCGCAATACAATTTTATAGCTTTGCCTTGTTTTTCGTATAACTATAGACTAGTTCTGGGATTAATCCTGCTCGGTATTAACGGGGTCTCAAATTAGACTGAGATAAATCTCCGTAGGAATTGATATAACACAAAAACGGATCGCGTACAAGTGACGGTGAACCCCAGACCAAAGGCTTTTTGAAGCCCTTGGTTATCAAGTGTGTGTCATTTCCCCGTGGTTATTGGAATTTTTGCAAGTTGCACCCAAAAATAAGGTTAATAATGCTTTCCATAATTCTCAGTAAGCAGATAAACAATTTCCTTTCGAACAATAATAGTATTCTCTTCTACTTTTATCAATCTGTTAAAAAATTTCATTTAAAGCCAATTCTAACTAGAGGTATTGTTACAAAATGGGTATTTGATAACCCTGCCGCTGCTTATGATATTTCTTGACAATTTCAGTTGCATGCTCATTCCCAAACTAAATTAGATTAAATTTTTGAACATTTCTTTTTATTCACGCTAGATTATTGAGTAAATTCACTTATGACATATGTTTTGATATCTGCAATGTGAAGGCTAGCATATGCATATCTCGAGTAATCTATAGCTAGGGACTATTCCAATCGACTACTAACGAGAGACACGCTTGAAATCAGACAAAGCTCCATAAGGACTGGTTTCATAAGAGTTGGTAGCACCTAAACGATTTTGAACCTAAAATCTTAGGAGGGAGCAAACCCGAAGTTGCGGAGTCCATAATCAACCAGCCAACCCCTTGGACAGAAAAGTGAGTGCATAGACAGAGCCGACTTTGGGCTAAAGCTCCACCGCTTTAAGACCCCAAATTTTGAGTAAATTTTGGGACCTCCAATTTCATAGACCCATGTAAAAATGAAGCATGAATAACAATTAAATTAGGTCAATTGAGTTGTGTTATGGAACATGCCACATATATCAATCATATTATGAGATTTTTTTCCTTAACTATTTTGATCGATACGAAGTATACTGAAATTCATGGGTCCATTAAAAAAGTATGTTTTAGGCCTCACAAATATCAGACTCCACCCTGTCCATAGATAACTCATAACAGAAAGAAAAGTGCAAAAATTGTTAAAGTAGAAAAGCTATATCCTTAAATATATAGATAGGCTGTTATCATTACACGACCCTTTCCTCAATTCAAATCCCCCACAAGAGTTTCCAACTCTACTACCTGAGAGCAGAGACAACACAAGAAGCATTTAGTAGATATGCAAAAAGCAAAAACAGAGAGGATAAAACAGGGGAGGAAAGGAAAAACAGAGAGGTATGTAGCCAAAGCTACAACAGATGACAAAACTATGAACTGCCCAAATTTATTAAACTGGGAGTAGGCCTCTTCTGTTCACAGCGGCGTGAATTACAGTCCACTGCCTGTCGATCGAGCGTAATTCTTGCAAAGGATCGGCAATCATTCTCTGACGGATCCAGCTCCAAATCACTTCAATACAAGAGCACAATAGCTCCCTATTCGAAAACAGGGCGCACAGAAAACACAGAACAAACGAAACAGAGTTTTGGGAAAGAACAGAGGCCAGAGATACCGACAGAATCGAACCAAACAAACCCATTCCAACCCGACCCAATTGGGTAAATCTCGGTTCAAGTTCAACCGCATATGCAAAGCAATACAAGATCAAACTGACGAGTGCAATCCACATGGTTTTGGGGTGTGTCTGGAATGGAGAAACGACACCGTTCCCCTGACACTGCAAGTCAAGGAAGTTTAACAGGGCAGAAATCAGAAAGGAAAAAACGGCGTGACGGGGAGTGGGCACGGGCCGTTGCTGTTGCAAGATGGTGTTACTGGTGTATGAGGTGATGTTGATGAATGCAACATTGATACTTCCATTGAAGTTCCTACTTGTGCTTTGTCTAGATATAATTATAATTGAGTTTGTATGAAGAAAGATGGGTGGGAATGAGAGAGAGAGAGAGAGAGAGAGAGAGAGAGAGAAGTGAAGAAGGTGGTATTTGTGTACTTGGGTTGATTGTGCCTCCTTCAGTCCTTATAAAAGTTCGGATGGTGAGAAAGTCATCATAGGAATTTCTAGTGTAGGTTCCGAATTGTGGGTTTTGTTTTCCTTTTTCGACATGAGTTGGGTTTGTTAAAAGCCAAAGGGGGTTCAAATGGACTACAAGCTAATTTGGTGGCCTGGTGGATTGTGGGATTTGACCAATGGCGTATTGTGTGATCAGTGTATTGTGTGATCTAAAAACACAGTATCCAAAAGATGGGAATTGTGACAAAAGTAGGAACATAAAAAGAAACAAAAGATGGAATTGTGTGTACTCGGGTCAATTTTCTTTAGCAGTGGTTTATTTTTGGGGTCATTTCATCACACTAACTGTGAAAGGGCTGTGGAAGGAGCTTGAGAAATTCGTCCGGTTCATCGGGACATTCTTCATTGTAGAAAAATAAAACATAGAGATGTAAGAAGGTCACTACTCCAAGGATCAGATCAAGAAATAAAGTAGAATGTTTGATCACTATTTTTTTAATCTACTCGAAATAATTCATAACTAACACCCAATTAATTCGTAACTAGTCAAAATAGCATAGTATAGTTCATGACATATACTTCCTCCGTCCCAATTTCATTGCTCCCTACAGTTAAGCGTTCCTTTTTAAAATTCTCGTATTTTTCAATCTATAATGTATGTTATATGCAATATGGATCTTATTTGATAGATCTTAATTAGTTCTATTATACATAATTTTAAAAACATTACAAATAAAAAGAAATAGGTGTTTGAAAATGACATGGATATTCGTAGGGAGCAATTAAAATGGGATAGAGAGAGTATGTGATTATTGACACTTCTATTCGTAACTAGGGGTGTAAACGAGCCGAGCTTTGTAGAGTTCGAGCTAATTGGCTAGTTCGTAAGCAAGCGAGCCCTTAATGAGCTGAGTCTGGGTAATTTACTTAACGAGCCGAGTCTATATATATGAACCGAGCTTTTGTGAGTTGAGCCGAGTTTTACCAAGCTCGTTTACTAAACGAGCCTAAAACTCAAGCTCGAGATCGGCTCAATTACTAAACGAACCTAAAACTCGAGTTCGAGATCAGCTTGACTACTAAACAAGCCGAGCCTTGCCGCGAGCAGCTCGGTACGTTTGCAACCCTAATATGCGACAAAACTATCCTAACGAATGAACCAAAAATGTACTCCCTCCGTCGCCAAATTTTGGTCCTAGTTCTATTCTAACCGGGAAAAAAAATACTTATAACTTTAAATCGGTTATGAATTTTATACTCAATATGGATCTTGTTTGATAGATCTCAACTAGTTCTATAAGCAATGTTTTCAAAATCATGTAAAACAATGTAAATTACGAGACATAATTGATTGAAAAATGGCACGAACTCCCAAAGAGGACCAAAATTTGGGGACGAAGAGAGTATTTAAATTGAATCAACACTATGTTTTTTTATTTTAACAGGGTAACTCAACACTATGTATAGTAAAATATGATAGAGGTACAACAATTAGTCTTCAACATGGTTCTAATACACTCACATAATATATGAAGTCCACGCACACTTCAGACTCCACGTGCTATATGAATTTGTTAGAACCATATTGGATACTAATTCTTGTTCATACTCCATATCATTATTAATGTGTAGTTTTACTTTCATGCGGCACATGCCCCACATCAAAAATACAATTGCATATACATCCGACAAAACAGGTAGGTCCCGAAGGTGTTTTCTGTATTGGTAGGACCCACGACCTTGTGTTTGATGGTACTTCCTAGTTCTTACTCCTATCTTTTTATTGCTTGTGAGTGGTGATGATCTTTCTTGGTGGTGGAGGTAATTTTTGTTTGGGGGAATCAGAAATTGTGGGATGTGGCTCTAATATGTGCTATTTGAGCCGGGGGATGTGGCTCTAATACAGTTTATTGAGGGGCAGAGGGGGTGTGCCACTAATTTTGTTTTTTTTGGCTTTTCAGCTTTTTTATGTGTGAATTCGAAATTTGTGTTGGTTTTTTGTGATTTTTTATGTGATGTACTTTAGGGGATCAACTGTCTCGAAAAACATAATAAGCTAGCTTTTGGTTTCTTGAGTTAGTCGAACGGGGCCTGAATAAACACCTATTACGAGGTAAATCCCACAACTACATAACGATGATTATGACTTTTAACTACTCAAATTTTATTTCAAAAAAAAAATGGAAAAGAAAATAAATCACAATATTCATAACATTTCCCAAAACCCTAATGTTTATGACTTTTCTTATGGTACTTGTGCGTAATTACATATATAATGATGTGTAATATTTACCATAAATCCTGCAACTTTACTTTACACAGGGCATAACCATACTCACTGGAAAAGATATTCTTTAGAATGAAAGGAAACTCTCTGAATCTTACTTTAATAGTTTGTTAATGAGTCTAAGAAGATCGCAACTCATTGATGGGAAATATAGGTAAAGTAACCATATTATTACTGAACAATTAGCAACACTAACAATTTAAGCTTTTGAATTGGATATAAAAAATTAGTTGGAATGAGAGCGAAATCCATTCCACCACACATTTGAATATAATTTACAATCACACTCCAACACGATAGACTCACCAAAAAAGACCGTAGAATGATAGACTCACAAAATGAGCTACACATGACAGATTTCAATCGTGGCTACACGTGAAATGAGTGATAGAATCTCCACCAAACAACCAAATTTTTTAAGTTGGATATAAAACTCTCAATATAACTCTTAACTCATTTAAGTAATAGTCCTCACTACTGTAACCCAGCATTTCTTTACTTTTTTGGGGCTCCTTCCTTGTATTTGGTCTATAATGATCACAAGATGCGAAGAGGATTGGTGAAGCATCAAAAGGGTTTAGAAGGTTCAATTTGTATCCATTGTGTGATTCCTACTATTTATTTGTGGGGTTGGGGTGAGGTGTCGGTTTTGTACAGCGTGGGCATGACCATTTGGCTTTCCTTCCAATGGAATCCCATGGCATCACAATCCCATGGCATCCATGCATCACAGGTCTTGACAAGTCAGTCCACATAAAGCAACAGCCCTTTTGTGGTCCCTTATATTAGCAGTTTCTGAAAGGAAATAATTTTTAAACCCGTTTTTTTTTATGAATGCACATCATTTCTAGTCTTGTACTGCACTTTTATATGTAATTTTTTTTATTAAATGACAAGGAATGGTGTGCACTTATCAAAAAATAGGGGTGCGGAAATTATTACCTTTTTTAATAAATGCAGCTACATGTTATACTTTAATACTGATTAGTGATTAGCCATTGATTTAGATACTTTTAACCATTGATTGTGTGATTGTTACCAATGTTACCACACACGTGCTGTCCCGGCGCGTATCTCAACCGTTCAAAAATAAAGATACGATCTATTGTACTTTTAGACGGTCCAGATATCTTCCTCCCTCTCTCCTCTTTCTCTCTCTAAAATCATGACCATCCAAAACGCTTTTGGAAGGCTGAAATATATGTCGAGTACCGCCATGTGGTACCCAACTGGCACCCAAGTTTTCCCCTACTTATAAGGAGTAAAGATTTTTTTGCAGACTAGTTTTAACGGGTAAAGACGATTGCAAATGGCCTAATGAAACTCGGAAAGATGACAAAAGATGTAAAGTTTATTTGTTGTGATACGCAAATCAGTAAATCGGTAACAAGTTTTTTATTTATTTATTTTTTTGAACATGTCATCATATCATTTCAAAACGCCATCTGGCACCGATTAAATCGACAAATAGGAATGAAGCCGAAACTACTGACAATTGAAAAGAGAACGGCAAAAGGCTAACAGGGCCACCGGCTCCAGACATACCTGCCAAAGCAGACCCGACACCTTCGGACGGGATTATGAATCCGATCAAGAGATAGCGGTAGAGCACCCCAACTGACACCCGGTTCAAATCATTACACAATAAGCGCAGATGTAATCCAAATCAAAGCATGCTTAAAATCCAAGGACAATGAAACCCACAAAATACTTAACGCCGTCAAGCTACTGGCGGTTGAGAGAGCCTCCACGAACAGCCATCCCCAATGCCGCCGTAAAGGGATTAAACTGCACGAGAACCTCCTCTGTCACGCGAGGCTCTGGATGCGGGTATGTCTCATCGGACATAGGCAGCCCCACACGTCCACGGCGGCCATGGATTCCATCCCAAGATCAAGCAACAGAATCAAGACGATATAACCGAGAAAATCCACTACTAATCAAACAAGACAAAAAAAAACTAAGAAACTAAAACTAAATAGACTAATCAAACTCAATAAGGCTAAAGCAAAACAAAACCATCATTGAGTCACGAGTTAACTCCGACTAGAACTGAGTTGAGATGAGTCACTGCTCTGGATAAAGAACATAGCTCCATAATCGCCGCCGCCATTGGGCTTTGAAAGCTTATTCGCCGGAGGGTACCTAGGCCGCCATAGAATCACCATCCCGCCTTGACACAAAGCCCAGCAAGTCAGATGGGGTGAGAAGCAGGCGGAAGTGAAGCAGAGTAGAGGGGTTATGGGTGACAGCTAAAGGCGGTGGTGGCGAATTGATTTGTGGGATGGAGGTGGTGGAAGTGAGGCGGCAGAGAGGGGTTAAAGGCGAAGGGTAGAGGGGGTTATAGGCGAAGGGTAGAGGCGGTGGTGGCAAACTGATTTGTGGGCTAGAGGCGGTGGTGGTGATAGGATGGTGGTGGGGCGATTAGGACCATGGGGGCAATGAGGTAAAAGGGCGGCGGCCCCACCTCCCCCAGGGAAAAACGAATCTAGAGGTGAGTCAGAAGAGGGAGGAGATGGGAAGGAGAAAGAGGGGGGATCTGCGGGGAAGGCTGTAGAAAAGGTGCGGCAATTGTAGGAGGGATAAAACCCTAGGAGCTCTCACGAATAGAGAGAAGCTCCCACAAAGGGAAGAGAAAGCGTGCACCGAATTATGTTGGTACGATACCCACAATCGGTAACAAGTTACTTACGCCAATTTATAAAAAGGTGGTTAGGGTTGTTACTTCATGCCTTACCATACTATTACGTCTATCATCATTTTGCGAGGCAAATGATATACTTGCTCTATCCAATCTTTGTTTGCTCACAACGAGGTATTCATTTTGACCTCTAAAAATAAATTACTTCACGGAATAATTTTTGACACCGTTCAAAATAATATAGTGAGTACTTTTCAATAATGCAAAAGGTTGGAAAAATGGTGCAAAAAGTTGGAAAAATCATTCTCAAAAGTACCTTATTTTTTGAAGTCAGAATAACACGATTGGTAAGAAAACAAAATGGGACAGAGGGAGTAAAAAAAAGACAAGAGTACTGGATGTGGAATATGACGCCATTCAAGTCTACGATTATGGTTTAATGTCATTAATGGTTTAACAATTGATTTTGGGTAGAAGAATTATGTTGAAATCCATCACCATAGTCCAGAAGAAAAACCTTCTTCTTTTTTTTGCAATTTCGGCATGGAAGAGGAGTTCCTGGTGAGCGGCCCCTAGAGAGCGCCCCTGGTGAGCACATCTGGGCCGTCCAAATGTGCTTTGGACAACCCAGATTTTTCCATGGAATATGGAGATTTTTCCATGGAAGAGTTCATATTCCATGGAAAAATCTGGCCGTCGATTGCCGAGATGGACGGCCTGGATGCGCTCACCAGGGGTGTTCTCCAGGGGCGCTCACCAGCATCCCCGGATCCTTTGGGCATTCCCCGCATAGCCACCCGATCAATATAAATTTTTTCTGGATTAAGGTTTTAAAAGTTAGTACAAAACATACTAAATGGCTTGGCACAATAAAAAAGGCCACATCATGACATTAAAAAAAGTCTATTTCTTTGAAGGTTTAGAAAACGACCCATTTGTTATTCCAAAAAGGTCCAAAGGGGGCTGGTTTTATGTGCTGATTTGGACGTTGTTGATGTTGTCAATTGAAACATTTATCCTTTTTTTTTTTGCCCGACGAAGTGTTAATTTCAGGATTTGGAAAGAAGTGGACGAGTGTATGCCTGAACTAACCAAACCCTTCACGTTCGAACTTGTGTTTGCACTTAATAAATCGTTAGAGATTGATTTGTTAGTTAAAAAAAATAAGCTTGAACATCTTTTGAAATTCGTTAAACTTTCAAAATATATAAGTTCGAATAATTACTTAATATAATCTCGATACTTGTATTCATAACTTATCAAAATAATACGTGACACATCTATAAAAAGTCTTAAATGTTGAACCAAAAAAGTACTCCCTCCGTCCCATTTTCATAGTCCAGTATTGCTTTTTGGGATGTCCCAAAATGTTAGTTCACTTTCCAAAATAAGCAATAGAAAGTTAATAAAGTTACATTATTACCCTTTTGTTTAAATTAAAGTACTACTATTTCATCAATCAAATCACCTTTTTGAGGGGGCATAAATGGAAAATTGAACACTTTTTGGTGTAATCATTATGTTCCCTTAAAAAGTTGAAATCCCCAAGTGGGACTATGAAAATGGGACGGAGGGAGTACGTGATAAATTGAACCATAAAAAATCCTTGACACAAAAAGCATAAAAATTCATAAGTTTACCATAAATATGTGTTTTTTTTTTTCTGTACTGCTTAATTGTGAAAAAAGGAAAAGGTTACAATACACACCCCTTATTTGGGTGTGTATCATATACACCACTATAAAAGTTACGATTTTCTCATAAAAGTTATGATTTTTTTTTATAAAAGTTACGAGATACACCAAAATGTTACGAATCATAAAAATTGTTGCGAATCATATTGCTGAAAAGTTACGAAACAGTAAAAAATATTACGATTGTCAATGAGGTGGCACAATCTGGAGCATACAATAGGTACCTATGGCACACATCTTTAATGGCTATGCATTGTAGCTATTTCCGTGAAAAGATAAATAACATAAAAAAACACATGAGGAACGTTACTACGATACACATTATTGTGTTCCAGTATCTCTTCTCCTTGAGTATAATGTGAATTGTGAAGTACCCAGTAGCTGCCCACACCGGAACACGTACAGCTGCACACCTACATGAACGGATGGGTCCGGAATCGGAATGCCTTTATTTATTGAGATATGGACCCACGAGGACGCGACCATATGATTGGCAGATAAAATGACCCAAGGGATCAGAAGGTCCAATTTGCTTTACTGTTCTGTAATTGCTTGTCGGTTGGGAAAAATATTTTGTGTGCCAAGTGAGGACCATGTGGTATCCAGCCGTGTAAAAGTATTTTGAATGCCTTAGATTTATCTACTTTCTCTCCTTTTTTCTCTTTAAATCCAGGATGTCCAAAAATATTTTGGATGGTCGAAATGTGCGTTAGGACACCACATAGGATAGAGAAAAAGTCCACGTCGGCTGGGTCATCTTTTCTGATAGAAAATGTCATTTTGGTTCGAGGGAACAGAAATTGTGGGATGCGGCTTTAGTACCTGTTATTTGGTGGGATTTTGTAGGAATCCACCAAAAGGGGCCACTAGGGAAGGTAAATCCCACAATTATAAGGGGCCATTTGGCAGTCTAATTAAGAGAATGCATTATGTTAGAATGCATTCTCCAAACCAAACAATAGAGGTACAATTTAATGATCAGTTGAGGTACTTTTAGATTCTCATTATGCATTCAAGGTTTACCCTTCAAATGAAATGACCATATTATCCCTGGAAACGGGGTGGGTGTTGTGCACTCCTCGGCCATCCGATTGTGTTTTGGACGATCTGGATGTGTTTTGATTTTTTACCGACAAAAGTAGATCAAAATTAAATTAAAATTGCCAATGCATCCAGGCCGTCCAAAACATGATCGAATGGCCGAGGAGTGCATAGCACCCAAGTGCACAACACCCACCCAAGTCCACTATCCTTGCCCTTATTCAATGACCATATTATCCCTGCCCTTATTCAATGTTTTAATTAATGATTGCAATATATATTGCAAAATCTAATCGAAATATTTGAACTAACAATATTATAATTTTAATTAATAATATTTCCATTAATTATGTATTGCAAATTCTATTCAAAATATTTTAATTAATAATACTCCAAATAATATTTTAATAATATCATTTTGTTCCCATTAGAGTTTTATTCATCTTCGGATTACACCAATTTTTTGTTCCTCTTCAGATTTCACCAATTTTTGTCCTCAATATTGGGTGCCTATTGAAGAATGGTAGATATTGATGGCTCTTTATAATCTCTCCTCTTTTATAGCGAATCATTTTTAGGTTCCAAACTTCGGCTACATATGAACGTTTATTATGTCTTTTGTGCTAGCATTTTCCCAGTTGGTTTTTATACTCGTAAAGTAAAGGAAAAATCTCCCGGTATAGAATGAAAATTGCTCATTAGTGAGATCCTCTGGACCATGAATAAAGGAAGCATGATAATGAGTACAAAAATTGATTTGGGTGGCCACTATTTCAGTGGTAGTGATATTCTGAGAGCAGCCACTTTGTGCATATTGCCAAAGGTTAAGTCTGTCTCCAATCATCCCCGCTGATACCCCAATGATTGGGGACTAGATGAGTTCTATTATTGTTGTTATATAAATTGAAAATACCACTTTGTGCATATTGCTAAAGGACAGGTTGATATTTTGGACAAAATTATATTGGGTACAAATCAATGCAACTTAAACATACCACAATTGAAACGGCTTAGAAACGTGGCTACGAGGCTATGAGGAGAGATATTTTTGCACTATCTCAACTTCTTATGCATTTCTCCTCATTAATATATGGCTGAAAATAGTGTATAAATAGAAACACGAATTTTGGAAATCAACGGGTTACACCGATCGTGCGATGCACGAGGGCAAGTCACCTAGTCTAGTCAAAATAGCATAGTATAGCTGATAACATATATGTGATTATCGTACACTTCTATTCGTAATTAGGATGTAAATGAGTCGAGTCGAGCTTGGCTCGTTCGTAAATGAGCTGAACCCTTAACGAGCCTCTTTAAACGAACCAACCCTATATAATCAACCCGAGCTTTCACGAGCTGAGCTTTACTGAGCTCGTTTACTAAACGAGCCTAAAACTCGAGCTCGAGATCAGCTCAATTACTAAACAAGCCGAGCCTTGCCGCGAACAACTCGATTCGTTTGCAGCCCTAATATGCGACAAATCTATCCTAACAAATGAACCCAAAAAGTATGTAAATTGAATCATAAAAAAAAAACGTACCACATGAATTAGTACTCCTTCTGTCACATTTTGTTTGTTCACTACGAATATTCGTGTCATTTTCAAACGTTTATATCTTTTTATTTATAATGTTTTTAAAGTTTTGAAAATTTTTGTCTAATAGAAGTAATTGAGATCTATCATATAAGATCAATATTGCATATAAAATACATTATAGATTGAAAACTATAAAGGTTCAAAATGGGATGGAGGGAGTATAAAAATTCGTAACTAAACATTTGTAGTCTGCGGTACATGCCCCACATCGAAAATACAATTGCATATACATCCGACAAAACAGGTAGGTCCCAGAAGGCTTTTTGTGTATTGGTAGGACCCACGACCTTGTGTGAGTGGGGATAATCTTTCTTGGTGGTTGAGGTGATTTTTGTTTTGGGGAATCAGAAATTGTGGGATGTAACTCTAATAGTATGTGCATGCTATTTGAGAAAAGGAGGGCATTTTGTAGGATCCATCAAAAGGGAAGAAGTACCACTGAGGTGGTAGCCTAGTTGATCAAAGTGAGTGGGATAATATTTTCTTCTTTCCTTGTGCATGGATCTCCTAGGTTAGAATCTCTCTCATGTTATTGTTGGGACTTGTGTGAATTTGCAAGGAGGGGCTTTGGCCAACTAGTCGACTAAGTGGTACTGTGGTAACAGCCTGTCCTATTCGAACAGTAGCTATGACTCAACCGGACATTCCACAGCGGGGTCGGGAACCTCAATAGTCACACTCATAGGCGGTTGCTACGCTAGTTGCCCCTTCCGATCCTTTCGCAGTTAAAAAAAAATCAAAAGGGAGGAAGCCTTGTCCATGTGCAACTTGTTTAGCACTGCTGAAGTATACAGTTTATTGAATGAACATCTACTACGAGGTAGGCCCCACAACTACATAACTGTAGTTCGCAATCAACACCATAAATGATTATAAGAACAATTACTAAATATTCTTACCACAAATCAAATTTTATGTCAAAAAAAAATGGAAAAGAAAATAAATCACAATATTCATAACATATCCCAAAACCCCAATGATTATGACTTTTCTTATGGTGCTTGTGCGTAATTACACAATGATGTGTAATTTTTATCATAAATCCTGCAACTTTGCTTTACACAGGGCATCACCGTACTCACTAGAAAAGATATTCTATAGAATGAAAGGAAACTCTCTAAATCTTACTTTAATAGTTTGTTAATGAGTCTAAGAAGATCGCAACTCGTTGATGGGAAATATAGGTAAAGTAACCATATTATTACGGAACAATTAGTAACACTAACAATTTAAGCTTTTAAATTCGATGAAAATATTAGTTGGAATCAAAGCAAAATCCATTCCACCGCACATTTGAATAGAATTTACAATCACACTCCATAATGATAGACTCACCCTAAAAAGACTGTAGAATGAAAGACCTCAATCGCGGCTACACATGAAATGAGTGATAGAATCTCCACCGGACAACCTAATTTTTTAAGTTGGATATAAAACTTTCAATATCACTGTCATCATTTTATCTGCCCAAACAACGTGAGATCGTATTGCTTACATCTCCCTTCTCGTTCACCCGTGACTGAGGTTTGTCACGTGCATCCCATTTTTTAGTCTAATTTCTTCAACCTTTGTTGGTGAGTTTATTATTCGAGGGTAGGATTGTAAATTCAATTCAAATGTGTAGTGGAATGAACCTTACTTTAATACCAAATAATTTTTTTTATCCAATCCAAGAGCTTAAACTTTTAAGTGTTGTTTTGCAATATTTGAAGCTTAAACAATTAGATTCATTAACATAACATTGGTTTAGATTGGGAAAGTTTCCTTTTAATGTCTTTCTTCGATAGACAGTGAGTAGTGAGTGATACAAGGAAGATCCTGACAGTAACGATGAGGAGGTTTGTGGACGGATTATTTTAGGAGAGACTCGGGAGACTTTAGTGTTTTCTTTTCCTACTCCCTCCGTCTCATTTTGTTTGTCAATTTTTTATAATCGTGTCAGTTTTCAATCGCTTATATATTTTAATATTGATTTCCAAATATATGCAGTATGGATCTTGTTTGATAGTTCACAATTTATTCTATTATACAAAGTTTTTAAAACGGTGAAAAATATTATAGATTGAAAGATATAAGCAATTTAAGGCGTAGCAGAAAATGGAATAATTGACAAACAAATTGGGACGGAGGGAGTATTTTTTTTTATCTTCGTGAATGTGACATGTTTCCCGATGTTTTTCTCTATATCTCAGGAAGGCACACATTTTGTTTGCTGTGCATTGTTTTTTAATTTCGTTTTTGTTTTGGATGGAGAAGGATTAATTCTTTGATTTTGGACATAAAAAAGTTAGAAATTTATAAATTATTTATTCTTTATTTGTTCATTCAAGTTAGGTGGGGTTTGGCCTAATAAGTTTGTGCTACTTTTGGTTTTTGGTGCTTTTTTGGAGCCCCAAAAAGCTCCAAAAAGCCTCAAAAAGCCCAAAAAAAATCAGCTATTTACACTAAAAAGCAAAAAATTAAGCCAACTTTTTAGGCCAAAACTTAGTTTGGTCAGGTCAAATGAATATGCTTGGACTATTATTTTTTGCCCAGTTAGAATTGGGGCCCTTAGAATTGTTGGATACAGAGTTGATATTGTAAAATGTGGAGCCTTCACCTGCGATGCCATGGTATTGGCTTTGGCCTCGTTTGTTTAATCGGAGATAAATAGATGTGATATGAAATTCCTTGTGATATGGGTGAGATATGAAATCCTTGGAATATTGCTTAGGATATCAATGGATGAAAAAAATCTATATCCGGTGTTTGTGTTTTTCGGGGGTTATAGCTAGTGGAAAACATTTTTTTGTACTAATATGGGGGAAATCCCCGCCCCCCCCCCCCCCCGGATTCTATATATCGTACGAGTGAGAATAAAAACTTGGTGGGAATTTCAAATCTCATGCAAAAAAAGAAAAACAAACATGGAAAAATGGAGCCCACTCCAACCCACCCCCAATCCTCGTGGCAAAATCCCAGGGTCAGAATCTCCCAAAACCCACCTCACCCCGACCCCACAAGAAAATAGTACTACGGCCTATTTTGGACTAACTAGTAAAGCAAGCTTTTTGCTTTTTTGGGCTTCAAAAAGTCAAGTGTTTTGGCTTAAAAAACCACTTATTTATTTAATTTTTGGCCTACTTTTTTGGCCCAACATTGCAAGGCATTCATACTACATTTTGCCTTTGATTTTGACAATAAGCAAAAAGAAGCCAAAACAATAGACTTTTTGCTTTTGGCTTTTTACTTGAAAAAAGCAAAAAGCAAAAAGCAAAAAGCTTGCTTTACTACTTAGGCCAAAATAGGCCTACGAATCACACAATTGCACACGAAAATAGTACAAATCACACAATTGATGCAAATTGACCCTTTTGAAACCTTTTGATGCTTCACCAATCCTCGTCGCATCTTGTGATTATTTGTATCTACCAATAACCAAACACACCTAAGGGGCCCCACAATACTGAACAAATGCAGAGTTGTAAAGAGTGAGGAGTATACTTAGGGTTCAGATTTATATCAAACACTTACAACCCAAAAATTTCGGTGGAGAGATTCTGCACGTCATTCCACGCCCAAGCATTTTGAGATTATATTGCTTACATCTCCCGTCACATGCACTCGCAATTAGGTTTTGTCAAGATTAGCCCAGTTTTTAGTCTATCATTCTACTGTCTTTTCGGTGAATTTATCATTTTTGAGGGGTGATTTTAAAAATTCTATCAAAAGGTCCAGTGGAATGGACTTTACTTTTTTTTTTTGAACCGAGAAAACTTATATTATTGTACTAAAAAAGGACACTACCGATCCGAAAATACAATAACAAAGAAAAGACAAGAAAATACAAAAGCTGCCAAAATTGTACAATGACGACAATGGAACCACCCATCCGCTCGAATGTGGCTGGAGGAAGATGATGAAAATATATCAGCGTCCGGAGCTCCACATCTCTTCGTCCCACCGCAGACATAGCTGCCAGGCACCGTCGCTCCATTACTATTTTGTTACTTTACATGTGGATACTGAGGTGCTGTAGGACGGCCCTGTAATTCGGCATCCGAGCTATCAGATGTATTTTTAACAATCCTTATTTCATCTCAGCATTTTACAGATTCGAGCCGTCGAATACCAAGATGAAATCTGGGCATATACCAATTTTTAGTAATTCTTCTACGGTCATGTATGGTGTTGATTGCGAACTACAATTGTGTGGTTGTGGGATTGACCTTTATTGTAATTCAAAAGTGCTAAACAAGTTGCACTGGCTTCCGCCCTTTTTGATGATGGATTCCTTAAATCCCATCAAATAAAATAACAATATTCCCCACATACAACGTTGATCCTTTCCTCATCTTATCTGCCAATTGCCAAATACAACGTTGTGGGGCCATATCAACGTTGTGGAGTGATTAAAGACATCCGGACCCAGGACCCAACTGTTTGTCTGATGGAATTGACTTCTATGCCATTCTGGGGAGGACTGCACCTCTTGTGCTAATTCCGTCTCCATTTTAATGATCGCATTCATTTACATAATCAAGTCAATCATCTGTGGAATAATAGTGAGTAGAAAATATTTATAGGGAAACAAATGAGATGGGCACACTAGATTACAACTTCAAGAGCCTATGTTTTTTCAGCATGAATTGGTGCCGGTTGGCGAATATTTTGCACACCCCTAACACAAATATGCTATGAATAATTTTGACCGAGTTTCCGAACTATAGGGTGGTCAGTAAGAATTTTTGCTAGTAGATTACACAGGTTTTTCCTTGTAAACTTCTCTTCTGTCTTTCTTTCTATTCCTTTTGGTTATTTTTCCATTCATCCTTTTCTCCCAATTCCCATCTTTTGGACACTTTCAGATCACACAATTCGCTTTTTGTGAACGGGAAGTATTTGCATTTTGCTATATATCACAATGTTTTCATCTCCAAAATGATACCAATTTTAGTACTATGAGTTTTTGAACTTAAAACTCACCTATCTATCATTTGTCATGAAACTTTCGAAGAAAGCCGATCAGAGGCCTAGCAAAATCAGAAAAACAAACTCAAAGGAATTTGGCCAAGTAGTTTTAAGAAAGTACTACAGAGGCTAGACATTCCAAACCTTGGGGCCACTGAAGATTTGTATGGTCGTTAACTTCAAGGCCCTGAAATTAGTCGAAGTGTGTGTAAACCGATCCGATCTAGAGTTTTTTTTAGAATTTCTCAGCCTTGAGCAATTTTACTAATAAGGAAAAGCCCCAGATCCGGTTATTATAAAAGGAAAAAAAAAAAAACCACACCCTCATAGCCCTCAATCCCACCAAAGTTTGTGGTCCTTTTGAACGCATTTGGGTTCCCACAAAACTTTTTTCTCTTTTTGAACCCCTCTGACCTTTACAAACCCAATTCATGTTGAAAAGGACAACAAAACCCACAAATCAGAAGTTACAGCTTTGTTTTTTTTTTTTTTTTGTCCTTATTCAATTTTTTCCGCATTTATTAGTCTTGCGTCGGTTTTAGTAGTTTCTTGGTTCGTCTCGATGAGATGAATCTAAAAAATATGAAATTATTAACCAAACTTAAAGTTTTTGTGAACAAAGACAAAAATAATCCAAATCAGACTGGATCCAAATCAACCAGTCTGATTTGGATTATTTTTGTCTTTGTTCACAAAAAATTTAAGTTTGGTTAACAATTTCATATTTTTTAGATTCCTCTCGTCGTGAAGAACCAAAAAACCAAAAAAAAATCGATGCAAGACTAACAAATGCAAAAAAAAATGGAATAAGGATAAAAAAAAACAAACCAAAGCCGGGTTTCTTAGCCAAATGATACAATGGGATTTGCTTTTTTTAGAAGTGTGATCCCATTGGATTACAAAGGAAGAAAACCCACGTGATATGGTCACGCTGTATAAAATCTCCCAAAACCCACCCAAACCCCAACCCCATAAGCAATTAGAATTCACACAATGGACAAAACAGGTAGGTCCAGAAGGCTTTTTGTGTATTGGTAGGACCCACGACCTTGTGTGAGTGGGGCTAATCTTTCTTGGTGGTTGAGGTGATTTTGGTTTGGGGAATCAGAAATTGTGGGATGTGGCTCTGATATGTGCTATTTGAGACAAGGAGGGGATTTTGTAGGATCCATCAAAAGGGAGGAAGCCATGTGCGTTTTTCGTAGAAATACTCCTCTTTTTCAAATAAATTGGTGAAATACACTCATTTTAAAATTATTTGTAAAAATACTCTTTAGCGTGATTTGGAATTGAGCTAACTATAAAACGCGAATTGAAATTGCATTAACTGGTGCGCGCGTGGCACATGAAGTCCACGTAGGTAGCGCGTTTAGACATTGCGCTGCATGTACATGAGCAAAAGATATGTTTTGCACACTTTTAAGTGCCACATTAGGTTGCATTTACTGAAGTGAGTGGGGTAGCGCAATGTCTAGACGCTTTAAACACCTACGTGGATTTCAGGTGCCACGCGGGCAACCGTTAGCGCAATACCAGTTCGTGTTTTATAGGTAGTTCAATCCCGAATCGCGCTAAAGAGTATTTTTACAAATAGTTTGAAAACAAGAGTACTTCCTCAATTTATTTGAAAAGGAAGATTACTTCGACGAAAAACCCAAGCCATGTCCATGTGCAACTTGTTTAGCACTGCTGAAGTATACAGTTTATTGAATAAACATCTATTAAGAGGTAAATCCCACAACTACGTAACTGTAGTTCGCAATCAACACCATAAATGAGCATAAGAACAATTACTAAATATTCTAACAACTAGTCAAATTTTACTTTTAAAAAAAATTTGGCAAAGAAAATAAATCACAATATTCATAACATATCCCAAAACCCCAATGATCATAACTTTTCTTATGGTACTTGTGCGTAATTACACAACGATGTGTAATGTCTACCATAAATCCTGCAACTTCACTTTACACAGGACATCACCGTACTCATTAGAAAAGATATTTTTTAGAATGGAAGGAAACTCTCTAAATCTTATTTAATATTTTGTTAATGAGTCTAAGAAGATCGCAACTCATTGATGGGAACTGTATGTAAAGTAACCATACTATTAGGGAACAATTAGCAATACTTAACAATTTAAGCTTTTGAATTGGATAAAAAAAATAGTTGGAATCCGAGCGAAATCCATTCAACCGCACATTTTAATAGAATTTACAGCCACACTCCAGAGTGATAGACTCACCAAAAAAGACTGCAGAATGATAGACTCACAAAATAAGCTACATATAACAAACCTCAATCGCGGCTACACGTGAAATGAGTGATAGAATCTCTCCATCGAACAACTAAATTTTTTAAGTTGGATATAAAACTCTAAATATAACTCTTAACTCATTTAAGTAATAGTCCTCACTTTTGTAACCCAGCATTTCTTTACTCTTTTTGGGGCTCCTTCCTTGTATTTGGTCTATAATAATCACAAGATGCGAAGAGGTCAAAAGGGTTTAGAAGGTTCAATTTGTATCCCATTGTGTGATTCCTACTACTATTTATTTGTGGGGTTGGGGTTGGGGTTGGGGTGAGGTGTCGGTTTTGTACAGCGTGGGCATGACCATTTGGGCTTTCCTTCCAATGGAATCCCATGGCATCACAATCCCATGGCATCCATGCATCACAGGTCTTGACAAGTCAGTCCACATAAAGCAACATCCCTTTTGTGGTCCCTTATATTAGCAGTTTCTAAGGGGATAGTATTACTCCCTCCGTCCCTATTTTATGGTTCCTTTTGGGGATTCCAATTAAATAAGAGAACACAATTATTGCACTTTTCAAAAGCTACTTTTCTCATTTTACCCTTCAATCATTACATTTTTCTTACTATTTTAGTAGTACTAATTTCAAAAGGAGGGGTAAAAGAGAGAATTCATTACCTATTGCCCATTTAGTTTTAAAATAGGACAATTTTTTGGGGGACGGAGGGAGTATTTTCAAACCCTCTTTTTTAAATGAATGCACATCAGTAGTCTTGTAGTACTAAATGACAAAGAATGGTGTGCATTTATCAAGCTAACTGAAGCCCCAAGGGCTCAAGTTAGGAGGGGCCCATTTGCAATTTAAAAACCCAAATTACTCCCTCTCTCCTACGCGTCCCATCCATCTCCTTCACTCTCTCTCTCTCTCAACTTTTCTCTCTCCTCTACTCACTCTCCACTTTTTCTCTCATCTTTTTAATTTTTACAAATTAAAATATCTATAACTTTTATTTTTATTATCCAATATTGAAAAAATGTATATATTTAAAATCTACTCGACGACATCTATCAAACAAAACCAATATTAAATAAAAATATTGGGCACACGTTAAACTTTCAAAATATATAATCTCGAACAATTACTTAATATAATCTCGATACTTGTATTCATAACATATCAAAATAATACGCGACACATCTATAAAATGTCTTAAATGATGAACCAAAAAAGTATGTGACAAATCGAACCATAAAAAATCCTTGACACAAAAAGCATAAAAATTTATAAGTTTACCATAAATATGTGTAAATTTGCTTTTTTTGCTGTACTACTAAATTGTGAAAAAATAAGGAACATAAATAAACACGAGTAACGATACTACGATACAAGGTAGTGTGTTCCATCATCGCTTCTCCTTGAGTAAAATGTGAAGTTCCCCAGTAGCTGCCCACACTGAAGCAGAGCTGCACACCTACATTTAGGGCTGCAAATGAGCCAAGCTGTAACGCCCCAAAAATTGGGTACGTTAATAAATAAATTTCACAATTTATTTAAAATAGAAAAGCAAACTTCATTAAAATTTCCAAAGACAAACTTAATAATAATCTTCAACGGAAAAACTAAAAGTTAGCTAACTTATTACAACTGAAATAAATAGAACCTGACATTGTCCGAAAAACTTAAACATTTATTTTAGAGTTCAACTAAAAAGGAATAAACAGAGCCATCTAACTAGACATCTACTGGTAACACCATGGTTCCGCCACTTCATCCCCATCTAGCTGCTCCATTGCCTCAAAATCAACAGACGGCTCCACATCTCCTTCTGTAACTGGCGTTGGGGACACCAGAGCCACAAAAGTAGCACCGTGAGTGGTAAAATTACACTCAATAGGGCACCCGAACTACCCATTTTACAAAAGAATATTCATGCAACAGGTAAACGTATAAAATCGTAATTTTTAAACATTGACAATCCATACTTGTTAAACTTCTCGACACGGTAGATTCAGTATATCCATCATAGATTCTCAAGTTCCACAATCCAAAACTTTATGCACCTCATGACTTCAGTAGCTCATACCAAATCATAAAGCTATCCGATATCGGTTTCCATCCACAATATAAACAATCTATTGGGCTCTCGTCCACCATGCCTAACTCTCCAGGCCCATGGCACGGCTCAATACCCCTGGGAGTATATTGCGATAATTGGCTCAAGACCCATATCGGATACAACGTCTCAATTCCCAAATTCGATAACCGAACTACACATCTTTTATCTGTCTACTTGATTAATTAAAATATTCAATTAACACAAATTTAAGGGTTTCGAAAGCACCAGTAAGCCAAACAGTCACATACGTCCATTTATATCACGAAAAGAAAAATTAAACGAAAACATCAACTTTCTCGGTAAATATATGCTAGATTAAACCTATCACTAAAAATAGCAAACGGGTTCCAAAAATTACGAAATTTTACAGTAAGATAGTCCATCAAATTCGACCCTAGGTTACTGTTTTGAGTGAAGGCTAAATCCATTTTTAAATGAAGCAAAATGGTGTTTTAAGTTGAACAGTGAATCTGTCCCGAAACTGTTCAGTTCAGCCAACTTCGAAAAATCATAATTTATTTTACGTAACTCCGATTGAGACGAGTTCTATATAAAAGTTGCTTAACTTTTCGAGATCTACAACTCTACTATTATAAGTTTTCCTTGGTTCGGACCCGAAATTACTCAAATTTACAGGAAACGAAACTGTGCATAAATCTCGCTGTATTTTATATTTTACACAACTCTAACCACACGATTCACTAATGATTCAATCTCCACAAAAATCATACTAATCTATCACTTCTCTAATCATCCAAAAGTATATGATATACACACGAATCACGTAAACAATATTTCTAAGTAAAAGTTAAGTTTCGAAAACCCTACCTTTCTTCCGACGACTAAGTGCGATTAAACGGAAAAGAATCAAGAATGCCGGTGACCGCAAATATTATTCTGAAAACAGCAGACTTAAGATGAAGAGATTTTTGCAGCCATGTAATTGAAAGGAAGAAATTGAAAATCAATTTATTCAAAGAGATGGGAAATAAGTACATGAAATAGTGTTTGAATAGTCAACAAGAATAAAATAATGGAAAAAGAGAAAGGGAGAAAGAAGAAAGAAGATGGAAATAACCTGTTGCAAAGTTAGGAGAATAAAAAGTGTCGTACTTCTACTTTGGGTTTGGGAGAGAATGATTTAAATAAGGGAAAAAAGAAAAAGGGTAAAGTTTGTTAACCAATAGGAGAGTGAAAGGGAATTTTTAGGGTGAGAGGGAGAGAGAGGAGTGGACGAAGTAGGAGAAAAAGGGAGAGTCCTATTAGAGGAAAGAAAAAAATTGGACTCTTGTAGAAGTCAAGTGCAGCCCTTTTAGTGGAAGAAGAATTGGTGGTGTAAAAGGAGACTTATCTAGAAAAATTGAAGTGATAAGGAAACTTAAGATAATCGATGATATGTATTTTTTATTTATTTATTACAACTACTAGATAATTATCTAACTACTATAATTATCTTTTAATCACAAATAAGTAAATAAATATAGTATTTCTAATTTAATAATATACGGGTCTTAACACGAGCTGTTCGCGAGCAGCTCGCGGCTCGGCTCGGCTCGTTTACTAATCGAGTCAAGCTCGAGCTAGAGACTTGCGAAAGCTCTGCTTGGCTCGCAAAAGCTCGGCTCGTTAAGTAAATTAGTCTGGCTCGGTTCGATAAGGGCTCGACTCGTTTACTACCGAGCCGAGCTCAAGCTTGAATTTTGAGCTCGTTAAGCAAATGAGACTAGCTCAAACACCTTAAAACTCGGCTTGACTTGTTTGCAGCCCTACCTATATTAACGGGTGGATCCGAAGTCGGAATGCCTTTATTTATTGATATGGACCCACGAGGCCACGATCTTATGATTGGCAGATAAGATGACGATTGACGAGAGGAATCAGTCCAATTTGCTTTGCTGTTCTGTAATTGCTTGTCGGTTGGGCTATCTTTTCTGGTGGTTGATGTGATTTTGGTTCGAGGGAACAGAAATTGTAAGATGTGGCTTTAAGAACTGTTACTTGATGGGATTTTGTAAGAATCCACCAAAAAGAAAGTCATGCACAACTTGTTTACTTCCTTCGTGCCGTAAAGTTGGGGCCTTATGATATTACTTGTAATTTTTAAACTAAAAAATAATATACTTATGAAAATAATTTTTTAGTCAATATAAATTTTGTTTGATAGATCTCATTGAGAACTTTTATAAGGTGCAAAAAATATTTAAAAAATATTTTGATAATTAGTTTTAGATTGAAAATTTCACGTAGTTTCGTAAGGCCCTAACTTTATTGGACGGAAACATTCCTAAGAGCATCACCATAGGGGCATCAAACCCCCCTGATGTCTAATTTGTTAAGCCAAGGTCCCAAAAAATCCCAAAAATCAGGCGCACCAAATCCAGTCATCAAATTTGCAAAACTCTAACTTTACTACAGTGCCGCACCAATTTTGGTGCGGCACTATTCACGCACCAAGTTACTATTTACGCACTGTTCATGCACTGTTCACTTTTTTATTATTACTTTTAGGGAGTAGAAGTAGAAAGAAATAATAGTTTAATATAATGAAGTTAGAATAGAAAGTCTGATTTTGTGAATTTTTAGAAAAGTGACTTGCTAATTTATAAAAGGTGTTTTTTAGATTAAATTTGGTGTTTTTTTTTTGTGAGGCTGATAAGGATGCCCTAAGCTAAATCCCACAACTTATAGGAGTCTAAATTTTATTTTATTTTTAATCCGCGTTGGAGTCTGATTGTGAGAATGCATTCTCAAAACCAAATACAGGCACAATGTAATGATTTGTTAGTATAACTTTTTTAAACACACCAAATTAATGCTAAAAAGTTACAATCTCGAAAACTACAAAAATAATTTCTCATAAACACACGCAACGGATCACAAGATGCGATGAGAATAGGTGGAGTATTTGCTTGTGGGGTTTGGGCCTTTTGGGAGATTATTTTATACCGGGTGAGGTTTTTATTTATTTATTAATCCATATATGGCATCACACGTGGAGGTTCCACATTCAGCAACTTCTCCTACTATTTTTGTGGCCCCATTTGGTAGCAATTTTCTGATAAAATCTGGCCTTTATACCGCCTAATTTAGGATTATTTTTGGATTGCAGAGTGTAATTTTTGCACTCCAAAATTATTTTTAATGGGATCCATTAGGTAACAGATTGATACTTTTCTTATTTATTATTATTTTTTTTTGAAAAGGCAATTCAATTCATTCAACGTAACAGCCCAAAGGCAATACAGATTTTCTCAGAAGATACAGGGATGAAACCACACACTATCGAATTCTTGACACAAGGCACCTACTGCAAATGCAGGCCCGACGAAACGAAGGTACTTAAGAACCCGTCGCAGACAAGATAGCGGAGAGTCTAAACAAGACCCCAGCTCAAACCCTAAACTAAGCGCAGGAGAAAATCTGAGGCCCGCAACAGCACTCCCAATGTCACACCGGCAGATTGTGGCCCGATACACCAACACGCAACCACAATCACAGGAAGCCACGCCAAAGGCAAACCCTCTCTGACAAGCAGGGTTCTGGCCTAAAGGATAACAAGCCGGCAGCACACTGCTGAGATCCTCGCGACCACGGTGGGCGAGGCGCAGTCTAAGCAACAACAGCAAACCAACAAACCACCACAACGCAGCCGCCGGCGAGAAAGGCAACCGACGACTGGGATCTACCCCTGCCGATCCAAGCAGAATAGGGAACAAAATAACAACAAAAGAAAAAAAACAAACGCAAAAACAAAACCAACAAGGCAAGACCACGCGAATCTGACTCAACCCGAGTCGACTCAGAGAGTCGCACCGAGTCACCTCAAAATCAACGAGTCAGGCCGAGTCTCTGCTCCGGGAAGATGAGACCCAACTCCAAACAACGCCACCATCGAAGATTTGGAGCTTATTTCACCGGAGGGGTGCTGCTGCGCTAGCTTCACCACTGCGCCATATCAGATCCAAAGGAAGCGGCGGAGGGACGATGCAGGAGAGGTGGAGGCGGGTGTAGGTGGGAAGGGGAGGGTGAAGGCTAGGGGGAAGGGAGGAGGTTAGGGCAGATCTGGACCGAAGTGGTACTGTGGTGAGGAGAGGGCAGGGCGCCGGAGAAGGGGGAGGGGGGTGGGCTAGGAGGTGGAGCCACACCCCCCAAAACGAGACCAGGAGAAGAAGGACGGAGGGGGAGGAGTGGCGGCAAGGAAAAAGCTGTGGAGGAGGCCGGATGGGGGGGGTTAAGCCGGCAAAAAAAAAGGGAAAAACCCTAAGAGAATCTAATTTTTAGATTTGCAGAAAAATCTTTTGCAAATCTGAACCATTCGTTAACGAAATTGACAGTCGAAATATATCCATTAAATAATAGCAAACAAAATTGGTCCTTGTGTGAGTCGGAGATTGAGTATGAGCGCGAGCGCAAAAGCATATTTTAAAAACATTTCAAACTATGAAAATTTGTGAGTACGAGAATTAAAAATGCAAGCAAAAAAGCAAAATTGGGAGCGACAGATGAAGTTCTACTGATCGATTATACGATTAAGATCGTGAGTCGTGATTCTTTTCTTTACTTGTGGTATGATAACCTAAAAAAAATTATTGCATTAAGACCAAATGGGCTTTGGAATGGATGGTTCAATATTTAGTGTAAGGCAGTGTCAGGTTAGGTAATTTGTTTTCGTTGATTAGAAGCAAAAACAAAAGTAAATTGCTCACTTACCCCAAAAAAATAAAAATAAAAATGTAAATTGCTCGTTGGTTAGCGAAGCTCAATTGCTACTGGTAGATGATCGCGCCTCTGAAAAAAAATAATTCGCTAGCTCTTTTGTCACAGAAGTTTCAATTGCTACTAGTAGGAGGCGTAATTTGATTGCGCAATATTTTTGTATCTATCAAATGGAAGCTATAAATTACGTAATATTGTTGTATCTATAATTTATCCTCGAAAAAACAAAGAAAAGAAGCTAAAAAGCCTTGACCTCACGAACAAGGCAGACTAGCTTCAATGAATTAATGATTGAAAGGTTTTGCACTGACCAAGGCAGACTAGCCACAATATATAGAATTTTATGGCTTTGCCTTGTTTTTCTTTTACCTATGTCTCCAACTTAATACACAGACAAATTTTGAGATTAATCCCACTGCGTATTAACAGAGGACTCAATTTAAATCGAGACAAATCTCCGTAGGGATTGATCTAACACAAAAATTGAGAGCACACAAGTGGTTGTGGAACTCCCGACCAAAGGCTTTTTAAAGCCCTTGTTATCAAGTGACCGCTAGTGGATATACATATCTCGACTAATCTATTAACGTCTACTAGTAGATAGCACCTGAACGCGTTTTGAACTCGAGATCAGGGAGCGATCCCGAAGTTCCAGGGACTTTAATCACCCAGCCAACCCCTTGCAACTAAACAAAACGAAAAGTGACTGCAATGATAAGTGATAACAGAAAGTAAGTGAAAAAATTACCAACGTAGACAAACTCTATGCAGTTATCATAACACGGCCCTTTCCTTAATTCAAATCCTCACTAATCATCAAAAGTTTCCAACTCCGCTAGCTGATGTCAGAGACAACACAACAAGCATTTGGTACATATACAAAAGTTAAAAACAGAGAGGATTAAACAGGGGAGGAAAGGAAGAACAGAGGCATCTAAACAAAGCTACAACAGATGACAAAATTTCTTAAACTGGGAGTAGCCCTCCTCTGTTCACTTCGGCGTGAATCACGATCCACTGCCTGTCGATCAAGTGTAATTCTTGCAAAGGATCGGCTACCGTTCTCTGACGGATGAAGCTCCAAATCTCTTCAATACATGAGCACAATAGCTCCCTATTCGAAAACAGGGCGTATAGAAAACACAGAACAAAAGAAACAGAGTTTTGGGAAAGAACAGAGGCCAGAGATACCAAGAGAATCGAACCAAACAAACCCATCCCGACCCGACCCAATTGGGTAAATCTCGGTTCAAGTTCAACTTCATATGCAAAGCAATATAAGATTAAACTGACAAGTGCAATCCACATGGTTTTCGGGTGTGTCTCGAATGGAGAAACATTACTGTGGGGCTATCGATTTTTAAGCAAACCCTCGTGAACCTCTCAAGCTGGGTAAGAGCTCCGCCTAAGCCCTTTCACCTAGCGCTCCCATTGAGCGTTCTTGCCTAGCCGACGGGCTAGGAAGGACCTCGCATGGGGCCTTCGGCTATGCGCTTAGGGCTCCGCCCGGGCCCTCTCGCCTAGCGCTCCGCCTGGACGCTCTTTAACCTAGCGGTCCTGCCCGGAGCCTTCGGCTAGGGCGCCTAAGGGCTCCGCCTGAGCCCTCTCGCCTAGCGCTCCGCCTGGACACTCTTCCGCCTAGCGCTTCGCCTAAGCGCTCTTGCCTGGGGCCTTCGGCTAGGGCGCCTAAGGGCTCCGCCTGAGCCCTCTCGCCTAGCGCTCCGCCTTGACATTCTTCCGCCTGAGCGCTCTTGCCTAGCGCTCCGCCTGGCCCAGGGAGCTTGCCTAAGAAGAAGACCTGCACAGGTGACAACCGCGTTAGTGCCTAGCCCGGACGGTGGTGGTCCGGGAAGGCACTGTGACGGTCAAGTAAGCAACCGGAAGTGGTGATGTGACTAGAAATATAGAAAGGAACATATGTAGAGAGAGAAAGTGAGAGAGAGAGGCTAAGCATTGTGTAAAAACCCTCCTCTCTTCAGGTAGGGGAGTCTTCCTTTTATAGGCAAGGAGTTGCTTGGGCTCCAAGCTATCCACGCGCCTCACGCGTCGTCGATTCCCTAGGCGCATCACAACTTTTGCAGCACGCCACCTGACATGCCGCCTGTCACACGCCACCTAACGTCACACCTGACATGTTAGGCACGCGTGATAGCGACCCTCAGAACCCACCAATTCGGCAGAGTCAGCTCGGCTCGCCCAAGAGTGCTCGGTTCGGCCAAGTGCTCGGCTCTACCTGGCTGATGAATCCGCCTAGCGGACGAGTCCCTCGGACGGATGAGACCGCCTAGCGCCGAGCGGATGAGTCCGCCTAGCGCCGAGCGGACGAGTCATTCAGACGGATGAGGCCGCCTAGCGCCTAGCGGACAAGTCCCTCGGACGGATGAGGCCGCCTAGCGCCGAACGGATGAGTCCGCTTAGCGCCTAGCGGACGAGTCCTTCGGACGGATGAGGCC
>JAXBDA010002421.1:0-10687 GCA_036023075.1 Gaultheria prostrata
AAAGTTAATGGTATAACCTATTTTGTTATTCAAACATGTGAATCCAAAAGTGCAACCTAATTCAGACTACGAGAGATAAAACTAAGACGTCGTAAGATCTGCCTGTTGACCATTGTGGTGTTATAATCTGCCTGTTGACCATTGTGGTGTTATAATTGAACACAAATGGGAGTTGGTTTGAACATCTCACTTTTTTTGAGCTTACCCAAAACTCAAATCAATGAGGCGAAGTTAAGTCTTAGTTTTTGTGTCTGTATATAACCGCATAGATGACATTGGTTGGTAAAATAAGTCCTTTTACAATGCTTACCAACAACCTAATCAATTCGGTATATTGGTTGGCAGCATGCGTAGTTTTCCGTTGTAAGATTGTGAAGTGAAGTCTCACATCGCCTGGTTACCGAAGTACTATGAAGTATATGCATAAGGGCACCCTCACTTCATGAGCTAGCTTTTAGGGTTGAGTTTTACCCAAGACCGTGTAACATAGTATCAGAGCTGGGTACCAGAGATGGGTAGGGTGCGTGTCCCTGGCCTGCCCGGGGTGGGTGCTGCCGAGTGAGCACGCTGTGTGTGAGGGAGGGTGTGAAGCGAAGTCTCACATCGCCTGGTTACCAAAGTAATATGAAGTATATGCGTAAGGGCACCCTCACTTCATGAGCTAGCTTTTGGGGTTGAGTTCTACCCAAGACCGTGTAACAAAGATATGTGTAATACATGACGTTGCATTGTCAATTGAAAATGTGAATTTTTAAATGTAAACTCCAAGCCATGCCTCAAAACTGTTGGATAATTGTTCTAGTTGGGAATCTTAATTGTCATTGCCAAAGTCTTTGGGGACGCATTTGGAACTCTTGAACTCTTTGGTACAACCCTGACAAGCGATTTTTAGCGTTCTCATAAACGCCATATAGAACCACTTTGAAACTGGATTTTCTTGGAACCAATTACCGATTCTCATTATTTTTCCTTTGCCATTTTAGTTTCCATTGGTGCTTCGAAGCTGGTCCATTGCAGTTATATTACAAATCGAAATGTCTTTGGGCAGGTCCGTCATCTTGAGCTGAAGAAGGAGAAGGAAGTTGACAGACAAGACCTTCTGAAGTTTCTATCAGAGGCAATGGCGACACAATTTAGAAATCCATCCATTTGGAGCTAAGGCCAGTTTGCTTTCATGACACTGTCTCTCAGGTTTGCTTTTGGCTACTAGATGATCAATCTTCAGCAAATGTGGACTTAAAAATGTTGGTTTGAATGGTACCTTGATCATGAAATCAATATTATTGTAATTCTAGCTTCCAAAATTACTTACATTTGGCTCAGGCGAGGGCTTCGATTCATTTGGACCACATTGCAATGCTTAGGCACGCCCACAGCTGCCTTTTCAGGTCGGATTTGAACATGCATCAGAATGCACTCGGTTGGTTTTTTTGATACTCCATGGTAAAGGTAAGACTGCTTTTAGGCCGTGTGTGGATGGATCTACAAAATAACGGAAAATAAAAGAAAATAATTGACGACTGAGTAATGAGTTTAGCTTCTTCACTTTTTTTTTGGTCGAGCTTCACTATTTTCCTATCTTTTTCCCCTTACCTTTTTTCTTTCTGTTAACGAGTTCCTCTCCAAATCCACATGCCTACCATATCCCCTGTTTCCGGCATTAATCCATTGAACTGTGCGAGTTTGCTCAATTATTATTCCATCTCAGTCTCTCTTTGTTACTTTGCAGATTATGGTCCCTTCAAATGGTGCTCTTCAATCCTGGACCTGCAAACAGAAAACGTTGTGAATTGTCCAGGAACGTGAGGAAAATCAGACGTCGATTTTGTGGCTTCGATTTTTGGGTTTTATCGAAGTTATTAAGCTCCATACTTGAGTATAGTTTCCCTTCCCACTTTGAACGGTATTAATTCGAACAAATAGGCAATCCTTTTAGGGGAGGATAATTTCGTTTGCCAAGCGATTTTTGCAGGAGAATAAATAGCCAATAGTCAGTCTATTAGAGAAGTTTCATTAAGTTTTGACTTGTATATTACAATAAAGGAAAAAAAAAGACAAAAAATAATTGTCCTCCTTTAAAGTGCCCATAATATCTTGTGAATTTGTAAATATGTATAGAAGGGGATGCTGGTAGATTTTGAATCGTTATTGTAGAAATTTACCTTCGTTTATCTGATCTAAGTTTTCACTTTAATTTTGGCTCGTGCACAAGAGTTAGACCTGGTAATTACCTGGTACTGGATGAAGTACAAACTCCCCAAGGAATTTTTCGGGAAAAATCCCCGAGTAATTCCTTGGGGAGTTTGTACTTCAGGGTTCCGCAACGACTGACTGAGGCCAAAATAACTTTAACACTTGAAGTCAGTTAGCTAAACACTGACTTTGGAAAAATTGCTTGGAATAATCCGACTTAAGAAAGTCATTTCATGTTCCCACCCAATCTGAGTTTGGAAAAATTGCTTGGAACGATCCGACTTAAGAATGTGTGCTCCTGTTGTGGAACAATGTGTTGCGGAACGGGGCCCAAGTATCTACCTTTTCTCTTTCCCCGCTCAGTTCTAAGGAAAGGAAAGAAAAGTACGGGAATGTCTTAATTTCCTATATTTTTGGGGTGTTCAGTTAGCTAGAAAATTTGGAGTCTCTTATTTTCTCTCTAGGAAAAAATACTCATCTTGCAAAAAAACACAATATTTTGCAGGGATTTTCTTCTTTTTTTTCAAGTACAGGTTTCCTTTACAATTAAGATTGTTTTCTAACATTCTCACAAGTTTCTTTTACCAAATGAACATGCAGGAAAATACTCTTTTTTTTTTCTTTACACTTCACTAAAAAAACAAATTTCTGAAAAAAATTCTCCATGCTAATTTTCTGGGAAAACATTTTCTGGCGTTTGGTACGGAAAAATAAAGTTAACTAAAGTCAACGGAAAACATATTCCGAAGTCAATGAAAAATGAGCCATTTAGGCTGGAAAATGATTTCCGGTTTTTAATCCCGGAAAACAATTTCCGTGAGCGTGAGCCATCAGTTGAGAGCAGCCCCGAAGTTGAGTTAGTACCCTAATTTCCGTGAGCGTGAGCCATCTCTCTCTCTCTCTCTCTCTCTCTCTCTCTCTCTCTCTCTCTTCTTAGAATATGACATACTTAAAAGAAGAAAAACCAAGAGTATTTCTTTGTGTTTTTGTCCAGGAAAACAAAGAGGCAGTACTGTGTGTAACATGGCATCAACAATGGCAGGTGGCAGGTCAACTATAGTTGCCAATTTACTAGGTCGACAATGAAATAAAAACCTACTACGAAAATCATTCTAGCGACCACAAGCAATCACAAACAATCTACTTAATCCTACTAAAAAAGAAAAAAAAAAAAAACGCTCGAGGACAGAATTTGCATTTTCTCTTCTAAAGATTCTCGCGCGCAATTGAGGGTGCGTAAAAAAAAGAAAATCATCATAGTAATCCAATTTAATCCCCAGTCTTTCTTTTGTGTGATAAATAACGCTTAATCTAATCCGGTCTTCAAAAACAAATAATCGCGTCATTCAATCCCATGCAAAACAAATACAAAGGAAAAACTAACAACCTCACTATTTATTTTTATTTTTTTGAAAAGTCTGACAACCTCACTATTAATCCTACGAATCCAATTACAATCCCACCTTATTACCAATTTCAACAAATCTTTCACAGTTATCCTACAGGGCCTTACTGTCTTTGTCTCTCAAGTTGATCATCCACCAATTGTTTACAACACCATCATCTATATATATTTCATGCACTGGGACTTTGGTTGGTGGCTTAGCTAAATCATTTAACTATTTTAAGACCATGGTGCATGCAGGTACCCATTTCAATAGCAAGGTTTTAATTCTTGGAAAATGCTTTTATTTGTATCCAATAATACAAGTCCCACCCTCCACATTATAAGAAGTAAGAAGAAAATCAAGCATTTCCAATGTAGCTGCATTTTATAGTAAATATTTCGCCGTTAACACATTAAATACTTATATAACAAGAGGGAGGGGGAGTAAATTTCATAAAAGGCCAGGGGTAATTTAGTCTTCAATTTTAGGATAAATAAGAATGCAAAAGTTCTTCTGCGACTGGTTCTCAAATTATATCCTTATTGTGTAATTTAGGGAATGCATTTTGACCGTAAGCTCCCAAACAACCTCAATCTTATAATGCAAAATCTGATAGTAATAATGATGTGGTAATGCGAGATGCAAGACATTCGGACCGATGTGCACCCCTAATTCTACCTATTCCATTGTCCGCATTTAGGCCATGTTTGAGAAGTCCCATCAGCCATGGATTGGATTCATAAGCCCAGGGGATTCATAAGCCATGGATTGTCCGCATTTAGGGATTCATAAGTCCCTAATTCTACCTATCGATACTTGTCGCTTTGACTAATTTCATCACGTGTATAAACAGATAATTGTCAAATTCAGGTATCACTGAAACGCATATAGAACCAAAGGCAATTAAATTGTCATTTCTCATACGTGGAGGGGGTATTAATCATTACCAAAAACCTCAGGGGGTGTAAAAGAAATTTATGCAACTATTTTCCACTCTAGAAAGGGGGCGAGTCAGTTCGGACTCTTGACACAATCTCGCGGCACCGCCGCGTGCCATAGGGACGCGGGGGCTAATTAACCATTTTACATTTTTTTACAACTTTATTAATTAAAACTAGGGGTGAAACCGGTTCGGTTCAGTCAGGTTTGTGGGGGCTTTTGAGTGAATCGAGAAAAAACTGTGAAAAAATGGTTCGGGAGAAATAGAGAACCGAAACCAGTTTTACAAGGTCGGATTGGTTCTCAGTTTGATTTAGCCAGTTCGGTCTGGTTTGGCCGAATCATTATGAATTATAGAACATTGCTATTGTTCGAATCAATGAAGATAATAGACAGTTTGCTGGCCACGCAATGCATCAAGTACATGGGGCATCACAAAAAATACACTTAGTTTGCATGAATAGCTCAATCAAGGCACAAATCGGAGATATGTTTACTTTTCAACCACAGATGAGAGAGAGAGAGAGAGAGAGAGAGAGAGAATTATATATCATATATGGGAATTTGGTACACAGAACAAATAACAACAATGGAGGTAAAACTACGTAACAACAACAGGCTATAATGTTGTGGAAGATGACACAGAACTGCAATGGTACGTACTGGTGGTTTACCCATCCCACTACCGGCCAGAACTGAATATTCGTTCATAGGGTATGATTCATTAACGTTACCACCTCGTGATGGCAATAACATCAAGCAATCCGAAAGCTTAAGCTTAAACTTCGTACCGGCCCGATTGCCACCACACCCAACGGCCAGTATGATGTTCCCGAGGAAGAGGAACTGGCGGGGCGGGGGGAGGAACCGGGAGGGTGGGTGGAGGAATCGGAGGGGCGGGTGGAGGAACGACCGGATCGGCTGGATTCCGAGTGGCAATGGCGTCAATATGGCCGCGAGAATCGCAATCGGATTGAGCGGCAATCCTGGACACCAAAGGTGTCGCATGACGAAGAATGCCAACAAGAACACGAAGAGTGCCATGGCGCCCTTCTCGGCTGTCATGGCTTCGAGAAAGCCGAGGTTGGAGGTGGCTGTGGCGGGTGCAGGGTTGGAGGACATCGGTGGAGGTGGTGGCGGTGGGAGGATGTCGGTGGAGAAAGTGGTGGTGTCGGGTGGGAGGACGTCAGCGAAGACGGTGGCAGTGGCAGGTGGGAGGACATCGGCGAAGGCGGTGGCGGTGGGAGGACGTTAGCGGAGACGGTGGCGGTGCCGGGTGGTAGGACGTTGGCGGAGGCGGTGGTGAGGATCATGAGGAGGAGGATGGAGATCGACATAGTGTGGGATGGTGTTGGAGATGGTCGATTGGCAAGCTCTCGCATGTTTATATATAACTAGGTTCAAGGCCTCGTGCCCAGCACGATTTTTATGCCCGTGTATTTTTTTGAGTCCGTAATTAACCAAACACCCAATTTCAAAACTCCATCTTTTATAAGTCAAAACAAACTCTAGGGACTCAAATGCGTAAGCAACAAACTCTAGGGACTCATAAGTCAAACAAACTCTAGGGACTCAAATGCGTAAGCAACAAACTCTAGGGACTCAAATGCGCAAAGCAACAAACTCTAGGGACTCAAATGCGTAATTTAACAATTAACACCCCAAAGACCAAAAGGGCATATGTTTTGGCAAGAATTACAAGATAACCAATAGGGCAAAATCCAATTGAAGGGTAAAATTGGCAAAACATGCCAAATAACCAAACACTCAATTTGGAAACTCTCTCTTTTATAAGTCCCCTGGGGAGACAAAAGATTGGGAAAGAGTATTGGAAGCTTGGACGTAGAGGTGTCAAACGTGCGTGCCGTGCTGTGCCACTCAACTTTCGTGCCAACCGTGCTTTGTGTCGTGCCCGTTTACTTCATTGTGTCGCGTCGTGTCGTGGCGTACCGTGCTCGTGTCGTGCCGTGCCAATTTACTTTACCGTGCCGTGTCGGGTCGTGCCTTTTTTAAATCGTGTCGTGCCCGATTAATTAATCGTGTTGTGCCATTGACTTAATCGTGTTGTGTAGTGTCGTGCTTTTTTTTGTCGTGTCGTGCCGTGTTATTTTGAATCGTGCTTGCCCATTTACTTTCGTCTCGTGCTTTTTTGAATCGTGTCGTGCCGTGCCGGCCCGTTTACTTAATCGTATGTCGTGCCGTGCATTTTTAAATTGTGTCGTGGTATCGATTTTCAATTATTGGATACGAAACTCCTAAAGACGGTAAAGGATGTAACTATGTAAGTATGTAAATTGTAATTACAAAACTTAATCTATTTAATCAATTTTGGACAATTTCAAGCTATATTAATTTATTTCATTGAAAATTTTATTTTTTGTAATAATAAAAAATATTTTCTTTTTAAATATGTATAAAGAATTGTGTAAAATTGTGTAAAAAAACGTTTTCTTAAGGATGTAAGGTTGTATATATATATATTTACTTGTTGGAGTATAAAGAATTAGATTCAAGTACAAACAAAGTTAGAGTATTAAAAATTAGATCGATTGAATTTGCCAATTTGGACAATACGAATTATGGAATTAGGCAATTACACTACCAAAAATACTTATAATGAAAAAACTTATAACTTACAAAATTTAACAAATTCTATTACAACTTACAATTTACAAAGTACAAAAGTAACAAAACCATACTCCATCTAATTTCAATGAAAAAAAGGGGAAAGGATGTCCGTTTGCTGCCTTTGCTCTTGTACATGGCTTTGTATGGGGTACAAAACCATACTCCATCTAATTTCAATTAAAACTAATATGCACGTGTATAATACTTGAATGGGGCTCAGCAAACATCATTGCCCATCACTGAATTTGTGCCAAGAATACAATATAAACACACACAGTCACTGAAATTGGCTCAGACATATATTGAACTAGAAACATGGTTAGTTGGTTACTCATGGCTGCAATTAAGGTTGCCCCGCCAAGGTAACTACCGTAATTTCATGCATTAACATTATTTTTGAGTCATCAGCAAGCATCATTGCCCATAATTGAAATTCAAGTGCAGCAACACAAGTCACACCAAAACTTGCATCCAACTGTTATATAATCAATTTGGGTTTCGATTTCATCCTAGGGTTTGAGATCGATTTCATCCTAGGAACCACATGTTACAACTTACAAGTGCAGCAACAGGTGTAGCAACACACACACACACACACCCCACATTGCCACACACAATATTTCAGCCTTTTTGTAAATTAGAAGGTAGTATTATACATTGGAGCTTGCTAATGAAAGCCCTATGGGCTCAAAATAAGTGGGACCCACTTGAATATAAAAATACATGTGTATGATTAACCCTCTATGTTGTCTGGGATGGCGGGAAATTTCCCCCCAAATTGTCCTTTACCTTTTCACATATCACAAAAAGTTACCTTTACCGTTGCAAAAGCTACTTTCCCATTTTCCTTACCATTTCACCAGCTTATCTTCACGAAGACAAGACGAAGAACTGTGGTGAATGGTATGGCCTTGATTTTTGCTATTATTTTTTTTTTCTTCGTCATGTTTGCTATTACTTTCTCATTTTTGCTGTTACTTTCCCATTTTCCTTGCCATTTCCCCGGCGTATCTACTTTCCCATGTTCCTTAAATTCATGATGTTTCAATCCAAATTTGGATTGAAACTAATTTTTTCATAATAAAAAAAAATAACAATTTCTGAACCCAAATCTAAATTTCGGTTGATAATGTTGTATGCAGTTTTTATATTTTTTTTGGTGACATTAGGTATTTAATTGTAGGTGATCAATGAATGAGCCGTTATTTAATATTGACTTAAACCAGTTTACTTTGCAATATGTTGTCTCTCACTTGGATTTTTTTCTCTTTGCAGATGAATTATCAAAACCAGTTTACTTCCAACTTTTGCAATCTCTTCAGCCAAAAGAAGAAAGAGATTTTTTATGGTTGTTTAATTCATGGTCATTTTGTTTGTCAATTGCTGTAATGCATGTAATTGGATCGTGCAAAGTAGTGCTGTAAAATTATGGGGAAAAAAAAGTAGTGCTGTAAAGAATGATCGAAACTAATGTTCTACTCCTATTATTTTGGACATTTTCAATGCAATATGTATGTGGTCTTTCAGAAATTGCAAGAGTGTTTTATATCCCTAATTACGTGGGATTGTAATTGCTACTGTACTATTTTTCCCCTCAAAAGCCAAATTTGAAGGTTTCTTTGGACTAGGGTGGGTGTCGTGCACCCGGATGCTATGCACCGTGATGTGCACCCCTTGGCCATCCGATCATGTTTTGGACAGTCTGGATGCATTCGGAAATTTTAATTTAATTTTGATTTATTTTTACCAGTAAAAAATCAAAACACATCCAGGCCGTCCAAAACACAATCGGATGGTCGAGGGATCCATAGCACCCACCCCGTTCCCGGTTTCTAATTACGTGGGATTGACGGATTGTAATGGCTACTACTTGAATCCTGTGCTCTGCTTCGGAAAATCTAAATTTTTAACTTGTATTGTATGTTGTGTTTTTTATTGGTACTTTAGTGTTAAATTTATTGTAAGTAAAAAAGGCGAGGGTTAAAATTGTCAAGTGAAATAAGTAGTCTTTTTCACAGACAAGACAAGATAGAGGACTAGTGAGACAAATGGAGCTTGGGTCCCACTTATTTTGAGGGCTTTCAGTTAACATTTCCGTTTTATACATTTAGGCGTATAAGGACAGGAAACAGTACAAATGATAAACAAAGAAGTGAAATGGATTTTCTTGCATTGAATCCTAATCGGTCATCTCTTTGTGCTTTCAATTCAAAAGTTATAAAATGGAGTGGATCCTCCTCAAAGGCAAAGTTTGAGTAATATGTTCTTCTTCAACTTTATTCAAGTAAACATCGATTGCTTGGTTCCCGAATCGTTCTGTTTGCGGAAAATATCTAGGCATACAAACACCGAAAAATGTAAAGCCGTCCGACCATACTTTTATATTAAGTTTCTAGTAGTCAGAGATCATTTCTTTTTTAAAGATATAGAGAATAGTTCGATAATAGATCTAGCCCACTCTCTCTCCTCATTTTGTAGGCAATATATCTGTATTTAAATGTTTTCGTAATGATGTGTAGTTTACATTGTCGGAAGAGCAGGTAATTTTCTTAAGTTGAGATTATATTACAATTTGATGTGCCTTTAGGTACGGGCAATCAGTAGTATTATATGAAATGCAACAATAAGACTAATCTGCCAATACATGAAATGTAGGAGTATTATATATTAATTTAGATTCGGAAATAGTCCAACAATGGTAGCCCTTATAGCTCAGTGGTAGAGCGCCAGTCTTGTAAACTGGAGGTCCACAGTTCGATCCTGCGTGGGGGCAACATTTCTTACCCTGTGTTTTAAATCCTTTTTCAATTCCTTTTTGCATTGTACTTGCAGTTTCAAAACATAATCAAAACTGAAATTAATGTGCTTAAATGCTAAAATAGAGCGCCCTCATTGGCAAGCTTTTGTAGTTGTTGTTTTTTTTTTTTTTCCCGATATATATGCTAATTTAGGGACCATATATATAAATAATTTTAAGAGAGTTTTAATCTCAAAAGTGTAATTTTCAAGGACTTGAGTGTGGGTCCGGGCCCACATTGGTTCCAATGTGGCTCCGCCATTGGTTATGTCTCATGTTGAAGTTGAAAAAGATGACAAACACTATAATTAAATGACAAAGTCGGTAGAGAATAACTCAAAAAGGAGGAATTTTCCAGTGCTGAGCAAACACGGCCACGTGGTGTGAAGTGCACATCTTGAATGGCCGAGATGAGTACTCGGGCACCACATAGGCGGTGCCTTCTTGGCATTGAAAAATTTCTCCCCTAAAAGAGCTTATGGAGATGCTCTAATAACCACAAAACTAGAAGAGGGAAAATGAAGAAGTATGACCCATGCAAAGATTATAAAAACATATAACCCCCCAACTTGGCTCGTACTCGTTGCATTTCTTTAAGCACAAAAGCGACAAAAGATTCTGGTACTTAGAACAGAAAATAAAAGAATGAAGTTACAGCCAATACCAAATCAAATCAAACCAATACCAAATCAAATCAAACCAAACCGAGCCTAAAGTCCTGATCAATTGATTGATTGAGGTC
>JAXBDA010002421.1:10787-42830 GCA_036023075.1 Gaultheria prostrata
TCAATTGATTGATTGAGGTCTCTTCGTGCGAAAAACGAAATGTTTTCCGGATAAACAGAAATCCAGAACAATGTCAGAATTCAATTGCACAAAGAACCAGTTGATGAAATTAGCTACACAATAGATTAGCTAAAATCTCCCACTTCATGCTTCTTCGCCGCAAAAATGATACAAATTCGCGCGTATTCGAAGCATCGAATGATGTCTTGTATGACTAGAAATTATGCTGCAAGAACAAGTTTTCTTGAGGGGAAGCGGGTCCGATCTCTTCTTCCAAACTCCTCAACCCGTCGCAGTTGCTTCCTCCATTGCCCGAGTTCCTTAGCTCTGCGGTCTTTGGATCGACATCTGCATCTGAAACCGAAGACTTCCTCCTCTGCGAAGAAGTAACGCTCGGAAAAGTAATCCATGACGGAGCTCTGAACTCGAACCTCTGATCCTCAGTTTCCACCCCTTCGGTTTCTGAAGCCGACCGGTTTGAAGACCTCTGTGAGGACTTTTTGTGCATTCTACTGCTTCCTAAAACCACCTCAGTTGGTAAAATAGGTTGATCGTTGCTCGGACTACCCATTAGTAACGCAAGTGCTCGTTCCAACGACGTTGTCACTTTGTCCATGGACGGCCTCTCTTTCCCTCTCATTCTCACACACTTACAAGCAACATTAGCAATCCTTTTTAAGGCTTCTACCTCGGATGGGGGTTTCAAAACCGGATCCAAAATCGCTTGTACGTCTCCGGCCTTGATTAGAGGAACTGCCCATTCGACGATATTTCCTTCTTCAAATTGCATGTCAATCGCTTTCCGACCACTCAATATCTCCAAAAGCAAAACACCAAAGCTGTAGACGTCGGATTTGGTCGTAAGGTAGTGAAGTCTATAGTACTCAGGGTCAAGATAGCCAAGTGTCCCGGCGGGTAGCTCAGCCAAGGGGGAGCTACTATTGGCAGGTCCCAGCAACGATAAACCGAAATCAGCTACACGGGCATTGTGCTCTTCGTCAATGAGAATGTTGGAGGACTTGATGTCCCGGTGGATCACAGGAGGGCAAGCGTAACCGTGTAAGTACTCAATCCCCCGGGCTGCTTGGACTGCAATAGTAACTCTCCTTACCCAATCTAGTTGCTCCTTCGAGGCCTTGTTCTTCCCGTGGAGGTGTTGGTGTAACGATCCATTAGCCATGTACTCATAAACCAGAAGCCTCTCTCCACCTTCTTCACAATACCCAAGCAGATTGAGCAAATGGGCGTGATTCAATCGCGAAAGTAGATCAAGCTCGGTGTGAAACTCCTTCGAATTCTTCTTCATGTCGGGAGACATTATTGCCCTTTTCACTGCTACAACCGTTCCATCCTTCAATACCCCTTTGAATACGCACGAAAAACTTCCCTTTCCCACTTGAGATTCTTCTTTGAATCCACAAGTGGCTCTCTCAAGCTCCTCATAAGTAAACATTTGAGCTCTTCTGATCTTAATATCATCCAAATCTGGCCGGATTTTACCACTATCCTTTTGGAACGAAGACCCGTTCCCACTTTTCCCCTTCGATTTCAAGTCATTATCTGAGCACCTACAGTTTCTTAACCTGTACCGAACGTAGAAGATTGCTGTCAAAGATACAACACTTAAAAAGAAAACAGCAAAGGCAATCTCTGCAACAATGACTGGCAATTGGAGCGACCAAAACTTCGCATTCTTGTTTCCACTACCCCTGTTGGCATATGAACAGTTTGAGTAGCACTCGGCTGAGACACAACTCGAACAGTTGAATTGGCATAGCTGATCAAACGTTGAGGCGCATTTAGCTTTTTGGTACATCTCGGTAGGGCAACCATTTGTGCAAGGCAAACAAATGTGGGTATCAGGAGACTTACAAGATGAACTTCCATTGTTGTAAAAGCCAACTCCACAAGGCTCGCTCTTACAAAGTCCGGGAGAGACTGCCATTGGGAGAGATGAAGGAAACCCGTTACCCCAACAAACCGGGAGTAGAGATCCCTCCGTGAGAACACCACAAGTAAAGTAATCCCCGGCTGCAATCTCATAAACCTTAACTCCATTGGGAGGTGGAGTGCTCGTCGGAACACTATAACCCCAACAAACCACCCCGTGATTTTCGCTCTTGATTCCACACGCGTGAAATGTTCCTCCCACAACTGAAATCATCGGATCTTTTGGAGCCAAGTCCACATTGACTTGACCTGAATTTTGCACCAAAGAGATTTCCTCTTCTAGATTCAAACTCCTCCCCCAACAAAACACACGGGAATTGGAATTGACAGCCTCCAAAATCCCACAAACGTGAAAGCCACCGGCTGCAATCGTCTGAAACGTTAAGTCTTTGGGAATCAAGCTAATGACTCGGCTACTAGTCTCATCACCCCAACAGAAAACAGTTTTGTTTTGAAAAAACAGCCCACAGTTGAACTCAGAACCAGCTGAAATCGACTGGATCTTTCCATCAAAGACATGGTTTGCAGTCATGTTATAACCCCAACAATCAACAAGGGAAGTGTATCTTCGCCTCCCCGTTAAGGGTTTCCTCAACCCGCATAAATGGTGGTCGCCTGCGCTGATTTCTATGTATTCGGACCCGTTAACCATGGGTTGAGGAACTCCCAGTCCAATAAACCCACTGCTTCCCCAACAATAGGGTTGGTTTGAACCCATTAGGAGACCACAGACAAAGCCATTACCCGCGGTAAGACCGGTAAAAGCGAAATGGGGTGGAGTTGCATAGATTATAGCTGCATTTGAGCCATAACAGGACACAAGATGAGTCCCATCCGGCTTTAGACCACAGAAAACAGGTCCATTCTCTCCATAGGAAATGGCAATTGAGGACATGGAGCCTAGGCCTAAAACCAAACACCCTAAATCTGAAAGTACCAAAAATATTAGGGTTTGTGCTAGAAATCTGGATTTCCATGACAGGTTTTTGGAGACCCAAATGAGAGAATCTTTCATCAAGCACCTCAAAAAGGCCATTACACAAATCCAAACCTTCTATTTACAACAAACCAACATGCCTCTGATTTGCATTGTATTTTCCCCCAATTCAAGACCCACACAGAGAAAACCAACCAAATTATGAACTTTTTAAGTGGAGAGAGCAGGACATGATCACATTGCCAAAAGGAAAGCTGAATCAGGTATCTTTCTCATTGGAAAAAACAAAAAAGTTGGAAGGAATTTTCCTAGACATAATCCAGAGCTCCTTTCAGAAACTATTAAAAGCAAAGCAAACTTACCAAATCCCACCAGCAGAAATCAACAAGTTGATAACCAATTTCTGCTATCTCAAGCCAGTAATCGCATCATCTTAACCAAAGAAAAAAACCCATCTCCTCTTTGATGTTGGTTTAGAAAACCCATTTGAGAAAACTCAAGCTCCACTTGTTTCTTGCTGTCAAAACCACATTTTGGAGACCAAAATCAGCTCCCTTTCGAAGAAGGACATTCTTTCCTCTTCATTCAGAGAGTGCAGAATCTGCAAATGGGTATTGAAGGTTGAGGTGTGGTAGGAGGAATGAGATTGTTTGGGTGAAGGGCATGAGAGAGAGAGAGAGAGAGAGAGAGAGCAGAGGGCAGCAGAGAGCATTGAATGCAAAGAAACTGCAACTTCTCAAAATGGGCAAAAGCGTAGGTGGAGGCATTGAATGAGAAGTTAATGCAAAAATTGATCTTTTCAAGCCTGGATTCTTGCACACATGTCCATTTTTAAAAACAATGTAAAATTGGTCTCCTTTTGCAGTTTGAAAGTAAATTTCTAATCTTTTTGCTTCTTGCAAGACTTGATGTTTCTTGGATTCAGTTCAACTTCATTTTCTCGCACGTAGGGATTAAATATATGCTATACTTTTCCCTGGAAGTACTTGTTTGCTTGTCTTGAACGTACATCTATTTTTTTAATGGAACAGTGGTCTGTGCAGTGCGCAAGGGCAGATCACATGTGGATTGCGGTTATTGTGGGTCGGTAGACTCGTATTGGTCTGATGATGATGAAATCGGAATTGTCCATTTTCTTAATCTTATTGAGAAGGTTTTTTAAAATAATTTAAATTGATCGGTTACCGGTAATTAAGTTATAAGATTGTATTTATCTTGCACTATGTTTTCAAACTTACTTAGATTGGTAGACCTACTTCAATAAGTACGTGATCTGATCACATAGTTATCAGTATTCGATCGAACATTTATTAGTAAAAAGAGTGAGTTTCCACGGTAGTATTTTTAGTATTTTCGCCAGTTATAATGCGAGGGGCAAAAATGATGAAAATACTAAGAATATTATAGTGGAAACTCGGCCTTAATATTTTTGTCACTAATAAAAAATAAAGCATTTATGCATATAATTTTTAAATTTTCCAGCATCAAAAGTTTTATAAATTGGTGCAAGAAAAAAAAAACCCCAATGCATGAAAGTGCAATATTTTTTTTACAAAAAAGTAACACAGATTCTCATAGCCGACAAAATTTTGAATAAAGAGAATTGTATTTTTACTCTTCTTCTTTTTCGATTCAAAAACTTAACAAAAATACAAATTATTTTGGGGGTGGGGGTTGGATATGGTTTAAGGACAAAACAGGCAACCAATTTTTTGTTTCTACTTTTTAAAACTGGATTTAACTCCTTTTTTTCCAAATAAAACCAAAAATATTGATAAAATATGAAACCCTCTTACAATATTGTAGTACTTTGTTTGGAATACATGGAAACAATGGAAAGGAAAGGAAAATCCACCCCTTACTTGGGAATTAAACCAAATAACTATGAATCAATCCTCAAATTTCGTCACATTCTCTTTACTAATTAACTAGCGCTGCTATGCACAAGACGAATTCAAGTGTATTGAGTTTACGTGAATCTTGAAGTAAACATAATATGCATTTGATTTAATTTTCAAAAACAAAAAAAATTCTTTCCGTCCCAATTGTTGGTCTTTTTGGGTTTCTACTAAAAAGTGTCTTTTTCAAGTGAAAAAGTAAACTACACATTTTGAGAACATTTGTATAAATGGCTTTACGTGTTTCCCATTAATGTTTGACGTTCCTCATCACGAAACTATATAGTACAGATTTAGTCCAAAAATGCCCACGCATAATCTTTAAAAAGCTAAAACCTTGTCTCTTGCAACACTTTGAGATTGGGATCTTCCACTTGTAAAATTTTGCATGCACCATAACTCTTTTTTTCTTTTTTTGACTTGTGAGGTTAATTCCATAATTCGAAAAGATAAGAACAAATCATAAATAAAAAAAATCCCCAAACTGATATCCAAAAAAAAAACTCAAACTTAATAATATCATCTCTGCAACAAACCCGTGCTATGCATGGCTGCAAATAATTTTATCACACGCATATAATTTTATTGCCCCACAGCGATCTTTTTAAAGTGCCATATCTGTACAATTATTATCCAGGAAAATTTAACTAATTATCCAGAAAAATTTAGCAAATATAATTAGTTAATCATTTTTTTAGAAGTAATTTTTGAGCGACTCTAAGTCTTCAAAGGCTGAGATGAGATTATAGTCAATTGAGATAGAAGTATCGCGAACAAACTCGACCACCACAGTAGTGGAATTGTGGCTCAAACAAACAGGGAGTTGGAAGGAAAAATTCAATCAAATAATTATCTTGATCTAAAATGCCAACAAAAGAATAAATAAAAATGCATACGTAAAAGACAATATCAAACCGGTAATTGTTTGTGAAGTCACTCATTTCAAGCTTGAAAATAAGTTTCGGTGTAGCGGTGGTGGCAATAATGGTGGTAACAACTGATGGTGTTTGTGTGTTCGTGCCGTTTAAATAGAAAGACATACTCGAGTAATTGGTATATATGGAACTTCAATTTTCTTAAAGATTTTCACAGTAGAAGATTTTTCGTAAGTTTAGAAAGATAATCATGTTTACAAAAGGTTGCCATATTGGATGAAAGAATTGGTAAGGAAAACATGCTTGCATTTGACAATTTACATGTTCATCTCATTTTGGAATTAAGAATTCGAAAGGACCATATATATTAAGGGATTTGCAAATTTGAAAGAGTCCCAAGGATATTAATTACCATAGTGGGGAATTATTAGTCCTGGAATAATAATTTCATTACCTATAATTGAATACAATCTATAGTTTTCATGAATGTTTTAAAACCAAACGGGTTTGATTGAGCAAACTGGTCTACTTATATTTTTTTTTTATCAAAATTGTAAATTGTTAATTATTAATTGCATTTATAAGATTTTATTTATTACGTAACAACGACGTCAAAATTCACCCCAATTGACCCACTGGTTCAATTGGTGATGTAAAGACCCGTAAAATATGATTATTTTTCGTAAATAATGTTGGGAAAATGTGAAGTGTGAGAAATGTGAAAATTGATTAAGTGTTGAGAGAACATATTTGTTATATGGTGTGAGGACTTGTTTGGTTTACACAAGTCAATTATGGGTTTGTAGTGTAATTATTTTGAAATGTGTGATGTGGGTGTATAAGAGAGTGTGTGGTGGAGGAGGAGTAAGAAAATCAGTCCTCTTTCTTCCCCAAGTTGGCCGGCCACCCCTCTCTCTCTACAAAACTCCATGGCCACCTCCTCCAACCACAAAATCTCACCTTCTCCACCAAATTCCTTCACAAACTCTTCACCAAATCTCGTTCTCTACGCGCTAGGAAGCTCATTTCACACCGGAGTTTGAAGTTATTGTTTGGATCTTGAAGAGGAAGGTTAGAGTTTTGCATTTTCTCCTTGGAAGCTCAATCTCACATGAGGTAGGGGAACCTCTTTCAATTCTTCATGTAAATATGATGTTTGTATGTGTACATGCCTTGTTCTTGATCAAATCCCCTTTGTTTTTGTTTTATCCCTTTGTGATGGTAAAGCTAGTCATTTTAATGTGATATATCCTTATACAAGCTTTCCTTGTAGTGATTCCTTAGTTAATTTGTTTGTTGATTTGAGTTGGGTTGAAATCCCCCACCTGTGGGTGAAAATCTGTTGAACAGGTTACTATTCCCGCTTTTCGGGCAATGCCTGTGCAAAATTTGGAAAGATATAAAACTACAATGTTGTAGCTCTTCAAATTACCTACGTTTTGATATATAACTTGTCCAAAAGGGAGTTTGGTGTGAAAAGTTATGGCAAAAATACTTGGACTGCTCAAACCGTCAAAACTGCCCAGGACCACTTTGGATCGATCCAAACTATTTTAGTGGCATTCTAGTTGATTTTGGATCGATCCAAAGTTAAGTTTGGATCGATCTAAACCCCTCTTCGTGCAGTTTTGCTCCTTTTGATCCCTTTGGGCCCGTTTTGTGCGACGTATGTATTATAATCATTCTACTTGACTTGAAACATCTTGAGATACGTGTCATGAGTATAATATAGCGTATTCGATGTTACCTCAAGTTTCCCCGGGATTCTTGATATATGTTTTACTTCCAATGACACTATTTTGACAATAACCGAACGAATTAGGGCTTTTGAGCGTTGAATTGAGTTGAGGCAATACATGGATACCTAAATGAGATTGATGAGTTAAATAAATGGCACGGAGCCCGAAAGGGTATGTCCGGTTGGCACGGAGCCCGAAAGGGTATGTCCGGATGGCACGGGGCCCGAAAGGGTATGCCCGGAGTGACACAGAGCCTTCATGGTATGCCCGGAGTATAATGATAGAAACAAATGGATAAGAAGCATGACATAAATGTTTTGGGACACATGTGACGTGTCAGATATAAATCGGTTACAATGAGGCGGTATTTGGTCCACCCTGGTGATTATCAATCTTTGTGACATTATAGCCTTTCTCATGATTCTATTAGTCTTGTTAAATGATTTCCTTCCTTATTAATCTAAATTGGCGATCCTTGGGTTTTATATTATTCTTAGTGATTATGTAGAAACCTCTTGTCTTATTGTATTGGGTTAGTCTTTTCGCGTGCACGTCATAAGCATCTCATTTCCATTTAGAATCGATAGATGTTTTTCTACTGGGCTAGTGAGCTCACCCTTATAAATTCAGGTATTGATCATGGAGGAACTTGATATGGACGTGTGTGAAGTGCATGCATGACTTTAAAGACTCAATGAGGAGTTGCATCATTATTTCCTTTGTTAACCTATCATTTTTATATGGGAAGATCTTGTGAATGCCTTTGGGCTTAAATTTTGATTTTTAATATGTAAACACATTGAGACCTATGTATCATCATTTGGGAAATACGGGAGACATTTGACTATCATATAATTGAAATTGGAGTTGTATCTAACTCTGATCGTGGAAGTTGTTGATTTCCACGTGGATTATTTTATATAAATGTTTATGAAAATCAGAGCGTGACAGGTGATCCATCCACCCGGTCGCGTTTTCAGTTTTCTCACCGATCTGATTTTCGAAACATTGATTTTCATGGTCAATTATTATTTTTTTATTTTCATGTTTTCAAGTAGGTGGAAAGAAGTGATTGGAACAAATTTCCATAGCATCAGGGAGCCATTCGAAGACCAGGTATTATATTGAAATGATAAGCAAAAGGCGGAGATCCTTAGTTTACCCTATTGAATTTGCATTTAGCTTACATTTGGTCAGAAATGTGATGGTGTTGTTGATATTAGCAGTAGAATTTTTTTTTATGAACAGTTGTGATTTCTAGAGTACCGTAGTAGAATTTCTGAACACCCTCGCAAAAATTCTTGGAGCCGCCACTGGGATCATAAGAGAATTTTGAAATTTCAAACCGTACCAACCATTATGTAAGTAGTGGAGTAGTTTTTAAGCAAATTTGGCACTCTAGAAATATGATTCCGTTTTAGCTCAAATACGGATCAGTACCAACAGATAATGGCGAATATCGAACGATACCAGACCATTTTTAATGTTACTTTTCCCTAACATAAATATGGATTCTACACTATTTTTATATGGAAAATTAACATGAACAACAATAAATCTAAAACGGTACTGCTATCTCATACTCATAGGTACTGTTACGTGATGTGTGATTATCAAATAAGAAAACCGATTAGTACGGTATTCAAAATCTTTGGTTTAATTTTAGTGGCAATGTTAAATTCTGTTGATGGACAGTGAAATTGGTGTATCAACTTAGTCAGGTACCGCGGATCAAAAAAAAAGAAAAAACTTAGTCAGGTACAGATAGTATAACAAAAGAAGAGAGATCACACAACAAAAAACACCGAGAAAATTTTGGCTGCAAATAGGGTACCGTATATGTGGTGTTCAAATGCGAATCTCAACCGTCCAAAAGTATTTTAACAGGTCTAAATCTTAGAGAGCGAAATAGGAGAGAGGGGGGAGAAATCTGGACCGTCTAAAATTTTTGAACAGCCAAAATATGCGCTAAATACTACCGCGTGATACGCAGCCGACGCCCAAGTTTTTCTCAAAAGCACCACTGAAGTTGAGAAAAAGTTGAATAAAGCTTTAGACTTCTAGTAGTAGGAGTGCTAGCACAGGACACAGTTGATCATAGCTGCTCCTCTTTGTGGTCAGAGGGCTATATTTCCAAGGCCAAAACATGTGACTCACTCCCATTTATCAAAGGAGGTCTATTCCTTCACATTTATTAATAATTCCAAATTTCGATTCTATTTTGTCCTGGTCTGATTATGATGCAATGCTTTAATTCTCCCTAATGTTATTAGACCCAATAATTAGTCTGGTTGGTTAGTAGATTTGCTCTCCACACAATTAATCTGAGTTCGATTCTTATGATCAGGCTGCAAGAAAGAAATTTCTTGTCGATTTTCTAGTCTTGGCATGGATGATCTGTCTTTAACCAGATTGGGAAAGAGACCAATGAAGGTGCGCTTAAATTGACTCGGACACCTTTGAATGTCGAGAAGAAAAATCTCCCTAATGGTCATTGAGTGTTAGGTCTATGTTTAGGTCTTTTGCTTCTTTTTTTTTTTTCAGTTTAATATTTGAAACTGGTATGAGGGTATTAATATAAGTCGTTAAAGATCCATGTGGTTAACCTTTTTCCAGGATTAGAAGCCCCACACAATCTTCTATAAGAACAGACAAAAATGAACCATTTTCCATGTGATTAGCAAAATTAAAAATGCCAGTCAAGTGCTATGGATCTTATGGTATCGAATTAACAAATTGTTTATTGAGCATCACTTAGATTGATGCAGTTCTGCCAGCAAAAGTTCATACTGGCGTATATGAAACCATGACATTTTTTCAATTTCTTGTTTTCTTAGTCTTGTTATATAGAAAGTAAGAATTTGTCCTATTTTAAATTATAATTGGATGTCAGAGTCAACTTATGGGCTTCTCGACCTGAACTTAACAACTGAACAAATTTTTAGTAGCTTTTAAGCTTTTCTTATTGGCATTGATAATTGAACTTGCGAGTTTGGATAAGTAAACCTCTTACTTGCTGTCATGCTTTCTGATCTCAATTATTTTACGTGAATGACTTTTGAATTGATGACTACTAATAATAAATAAATAAAAACTTGTCATATCATCGTAACGATGGGGACAAAATAGGAATAGTATATCTCTAAAAAAGTTCGTGCCCGCCTATTGACTACAATATTCCTCAAAAAGAATATTACTCTAAAAAAATAATTATCCATATTTCACTATTTGGACAAGTTAAAAAAAAGCCAATATTTTTAACGTAAAATAGTTTATATATGCAATGTGGATCTTTTTTTTGATAGATTTCACTTAGTTTTGTTAGGCAATTATTAAAACTATTGTAACTTCAAATTACTCCTATAAATAATTTTTTGAAAAGTGTAAATAGTGTGATATGGACAAATATATTAAGACGAAGGGAGTAGTTCAATAAATACACCTAGGGCTGCAAATGAGTCAAGCTGCTCGAGAGCATCTCGCGGCTCGGCTCTTTTACTAATCGAGCCGAGCTCGAGTTTTGGGCCCGATTACTAAACGAGCCGAGCTCAGCTCGCAAAAGCTCGGCTCTTTTAAAGAGGCTCGTTAAGTAAATTAGTCTGGCTCGGCTCAATAAGGGCTCGGCTCGTTTACTACTGAGCCGAGCTCGAGCTCGAGTTTTGAGCTCGTTAAGCAAATGAGCCGAGCTCAAACACCACAAAGCTCGGCTCGGCTCGACTCATTTGCAGTCCTAGCCGGTTTAATTCTGCTTGACTCGAAGTTTAAAAATTCGTTGAGGAAAAGCAAAAAATCCTATAAATTATTATGAGTTTTGATTGCACTACTCGTACTACTCCTAATACTTGAGATTTCATGTATATACTTTTTAACACCGTGCTACAAATTCTTGGATACATCATTTATCCTCTCACTGGACCAGCAACTTAAAAGTTAGGATTATTAAGCTCCTCTTCAGGTCTTGTTTGATAACCCGAATTCAGCACTTAAAATTGAATGAATTTAGTCATAAGTAATTAAGTACGTTTGATAACCACATTTTACATTGCTTAAAAGATTAAGTGGCTCTTAAAAATTAAGTAGCTTTGAGCTTCATAATTTTTACTGAATTTACCACTACAGCATACACTCTTCCGCCACATCCATTACGCCACCACCACTACTCCTATCGCCACCACTCCGTCACTTCCACCACAACTACCACCACCACTCACACCACCACCACCACCACTCCGTCACTCCCACCACTGCGATGCCACCACTCCACAACCACTTCCATCACCACCACCATTACCACTACACCACCACTTTGTCATTCTCACCACAACCGCCACCATCACTCTACCATCACCACCACTACTCCCACCATCATTCCACCACCACCACCCAACCACCACTGCACAACTCCATCCTTGAGACACCATAATCACCGCTCAATAAATTTTTAAGTTTCAAATAAAAAGTGAAAAAAAGTTGATGAATCACTAAAAAAATTTGGAAAAAACTGTTTGTGCAGTCTTTTGTTTTAGAATTTTTTTTTTTTTGACACTTGGTTTGCTTTTTATTTTTGATTTGACTACTCTCTCCAAGACAACCAAGAAAAATGGAAGAGTTCCATCGAAAGCTGAAAGAATGGACAAGACTAAAACACATGTTGGTTTGATGAAATCTAATGTTGAAACCACGCGCAACGTTGTGTCTTAAGATAGCCCGAACATGAGTGGAGAATTGATTTTACAAACATGGAATTTAGATTCATGGAGGCTTGGAGCAAATTAGTATATCTTTACTATGAGCCCAAGTTCTAAAATAATCATATGAGAAAATAGAAAATAAACTCTCTTACACGAAATCTGAGAGTGTGAAATGAAAATATCGAATTATTTTCCGGTCTACTGATTAAACACACTCACCCCCACCATTAACACAAGAAACTCACCACAGCCCTCCATTCAAAGAGCAGACAAAACAGCAAACAGATTCAAAGAAGGCATACCTTTCTGGGAGCGGAGCCCTGTAGTGACAACAGGGTGTAGTGAGTGAATCTCGGCCGTTAAAAGTGTTTTGGCTAGTCTGAATCTTATATAAACTGTTCGAGCGAACATTTTATTTAAGATCCGGACCGTCCAAACAAGAATGGATAGTCGAGATTCTCACGACAGGGCTCTCGGTTCCTATCTTTCTGAATACACAAACCTATCATCAACAACTAACATAAAATTAGGAGAACACTTTAAAGGGATTTGCCATAATTTGACAAAGAACATGAGTAAACGGGGAGGTTTGGACATTGTTAATTTGGGAGTCTTTGACCCTAACATCAATACTGTGTAAGGACTAAAGGAGGCACTTCCTCCCTTTCTGCTGCAAAACTATAGTCGCCATCTCGACCTTTTGTTGCTCCCCTGTATCGATCACCAGATTCACCACAGGTCCATAACCTCAACAAGTGCAATCCCAACACCACACCCACAACCCAATCTCTCACATTCTGCGGTACTTGCCCTTGTGAACTTTGCAGTTGCAGTTTCAAAGGGTTATCTCTAGTTTTCATGTTTCGGCTGCAAATTGTTGTACTCGAGCAAGGCAGAAAATCTACTTACACTTGAGAAATAAAACGTCCCCCATTTGCAATCTGGACTGGGAGTTTTGAGCCAAAGGGTGGGGCATTGGTGGTTGAGCTTTCATAAGATTTCATAAGAGAAATGTGAGCTATTTGTCAAACCTCATATGAATATTTTTTAGTCCCAGTGATGCTCTCCATTTAACTTTCTTAACCTATATTTAAGAAGTTCCTCACAAAGTCAAGGCATATCTCACACAGTCAATGTGTATCGTACATAACAATTCATTACATTAGGCCCATAACTGTCTGCATTGCCCATTCACAAAAGGCCGTGGATTCGCTTGGGAAAGTGATTCTCCAAGAGAGTCAAAGTGGCCTCCAAAAGAGCCAGACCTGTTGGAAACCGTCATCACGACGCCCTTCAAAACTGCTAGAGCTCTTTGTGGGATCCGTGTCATTTGACATCCCAATATCCATAGGGGAACTTAACTGCCGATTCAGATGGTGAGGATTGCTGAAACTTTGGTGGAAGCCTGTGTTTGCCCTAGTTGCTTTGGGAATTCCGTTCTCATCGGCAAGGAGGTCATTGATAACGTCAAGGTGAGGGAGTCATCCGTCATTGCACTGTGGTTCTGGCGCCCTGATGTAGAAGCTGGCAAATCGGAAGCAAAGCGATCTTGAGATCTGCTGCTCACAGGGTTGTAGAAATCAAGGTTAGGAGCATCCCTCTGAGAGCACTCCCCCCTGGGGGCCATTCTGCAGAACTTGGCGATTGACCATTCCAAATGGAAGGGTTGGAATGGTAGGTTTTAATAAGTTCGGTTCCATCCATTCTGAGCCCTTTGGTACAAACAGCGGCGGTTGTGGATACGACTGCAGTGGGTTTACTACTCTGGTGCTCGGAGAATGAGGTTGCGTAAAGCCAGGGAAAGTTGCAGTAGAAATAAAAGTAGAAGTGCTACTAGTAGGACCCATTATAGCATTACAATACGACTGAGGAACAACATAACTACTGCAGGTTGCTAAAGTTGAAGGTTCAATACCCAGCCATCCAGCTGCACTCATAGAACGCAATAGCAGTGGTGTGGTTTGAACCGTGGAAAAGATTGAACAAATTGAGCACTCAAGAGCCTTGATGTGCAAGAAATTTGTTGTACCGAGGGCTTTTGTGTTGGAATTTGAGGACCAGTTTTACGCGCATCAGCTGAATATAGGTCTGTGGTTGTCTGAAGATGGTTTTCCACCGAAACAGGATCAGTGCAACCAGCAGTCTTTGATTCCAACTTCATCTCAACAGCGGATGGCGGGCTTTTGGAAGTGCTGATAGGAGAGGAAGGAATTCCTGTTGATTTCTGTTTGGGAGGTCCATCCGTATCAGTTTGATCTTTGACGCTCAGTTCTCTTTGCAGGTTTACGACTTCTTCTACCTATTACACACAATATCAAAGCAGGTCAGCTAACGTCAAAAGGCAAACTAAGATGCCCCAAAAGAGGACGAAAAGAAATTGATGCAGAAATAACTTGAAAAAAATGAATGGAAACTCGAAGCAACTATTAGAATAAAGCGAATATACATCGCATGCCCATATTGTTTTTGTCTGTTGTTTCATTTAGATAGGAAACGTAAAATTTCAAAAGCATTTTATGGACATACATCGAAAATGTACCTGAATTACAATGGAAAACGTTTAAAATCTTGGGAAATAATGAAATGTGATCTTTTATGATAGGTGTAGAAACAACTCAATGTTTCAGTATGGTTTACAGAAATTTGACATGTTTTGGTGCCTTTTAATGAGTCTGCTATTATTGTTGGATGAGATGTGTGAAGCCCTTTTAGCAATACAAGTCCATGAGAAAGTAATAAATTGCTTGAATAAAAAAATAACAATAGCTCTACCACCTTCTTCACCACATGATTCTGAAGCTCCCTTATCCGATCTTGCAAGGAGAGTACAGAAGTACTGGACTCAGGTTCAGCCCGGCGACCTCCAGATGCACCATTAATCTGTACCTCGACACTACCTCCTCTCTTTTCATATTTTCTGATGGCTGGCTGTGTGCTTTGCTCACCCAACCACACATATCACTGGTTTATTCTTTGATTCCTTCCTCTACCAAAAGTATGTACGAAATCATAAGAAACATCAAACAATATTCCAAAGGTTCCTTAAATCAAAGGTAGCGCAAAAATTTACCCCCAGATTTTTACCTGCCGAGCGATTTTGGATTTTTGGTTTAAAAATGTATTCCATTGGTAAGGCCCACTCTGTAACACAGATGGAACTGAGTCCGTGGAGCATATCGATGAATTATCGTCCATTACAGAAGCATTGTTTCTTTCTACCACTCCATTTAGCACCATTGACGGGAAGCTTAAACCACTGCTACTGGCCTCTGTGGGGTAATGAATTTCTGGTAGAACTGGACACGTCAGAAACATCTTTCGGTGAATCAGATTTTTGAAGAACAGATTCTGTTTCAATCACAATTACTTCTCTTTCATCAGAAGGGATTTCTTGTTGGGGCACATCATGGACTGAGAGACGAGGCTTCTCTTCTCTTCCCTTATCCTTCTTCTTGCAATTATTTCGTTGTCGTTGCTTAAAACATGATTGGGTACTCATACCTAGGGCGGTGCATGGGAGAAAAGTGGAGGAAGAGGAAATATATGTGCAAGGACGTAGAAGACGGAAGAAGTTTAATGTGTATACAGTACACACCATACAGCATGCCAAGAATTCATTATTATCATTTGAACAGAAGGCCAATTCATACAGCCAACAAATAAGGGGCAAAACGACTACATCATGATTCAGAGATTGCAGTCATGAACATCACCAAAAGAATAAAAAGAAAAAACAAAACAGATCATCCAGTCTCGGTCTTAGGCCAACATATCCATATTCAGAGTAAACTATGGTACTTGGAAATTGCTCACCAACAATCCAAACATTCCAACAAGTCAAGTTATAACTTCTCCAAGTACTACTATAGGATCTTGAGAAGCAACACAGAGTAAATGAAGGACGGGCACTTTCATATTGATGCGAACTTGCGAAGCCATATCATGAAGATACATCTCCTCTCCAACAAGTTGATGCCTTCCTTGCACCTGGTCAAAAGGCAATCCAAATTAATGAGAAAGAAATATGACGGAACTGCTTTACTATAGGCAAAAAATGTGCAGGTTAGATAAAAGAGTTTTTTTTCAAAACATCCCTTAAACTATCACCCATTTCTCTACATCGTACTTTTACTTTTAAAATCCTTTAAATGGTCCCTGAATTACCACCCTTGAAGTGCATGTAGTCCTTTTGTTAACCCCCGTTAATTTCTTGGACGGAAACTCAAATGTGTGCGCATCACACCTGATCAAAGTCCCAAAACAAAAGGGTAAAATAGTCATTCCATTCGTCACTCTCCCCATTCGATTCACAGAGGCAGAGAGACGACGAAGCTTTGGAAGAAGAGTTCTTCATACCCCACAATTACCGTCTTCCGATCGAATCTTCTCACGAAACCTCGTCGGAGAAGGCAAATCACCAGACGACCCATTCAACTCCGGCGACAAAGCCCGCTGCATCCAGCGGCTGGGCCCCACCGCCGTCAATCTCACCACCATTCCCAATTGGGTTCTTCCCAAAAATCTCTTTAGGCAACAAAACCTTCGAAATCCCGAAAATAGCGTACCTGTTTATCCTTCAAAACCTTCAAAATCCCCATAAACACTTGATTTAATGTACTCTGTTTATTTGCTTTCTTCGAAGAATTCATCTTGTTTTACCGCAAAGGAAGGACCCAAGTGGAATCGAGAACCATTACTACGATCTTTTACGTGTTCGTATTGGTATTTGTGTAGTTTCAACGATTCTTGAATTGAATCGGATTGATTTCGCAAGGGACTTGGTTTCTCCAAACGGGTTTTCGTTTTACTCGAATGCAATGGCACAAGGGTGTTTTCGTTTTACCTCATCATAGATTTAGCACCCAATTCTCCAACCCAATCAAAACATAAAGTCAGGTCCCTGAGATGTGAACTTTCCGAGTTCCCACGTTTTGCTTTATGCTCAGTTTCAACCATCCACGCTGCCTCTTCTTCACTAATGAGCTTTTCTTCACGTTGCAATTCGTGAAAATGCACGATAGATTAGCGAGAAGACAAGAGTTAGACACTGTTGCAGGGAAAAAATGGATGCAAACATTTCACATATATCAACTTCGCTCAGGATACAAAAGTTGTCAATCTGGTCTATGATGCACGGAGTGCTGAAAACTTAATCTGACATGATTAAACCGAAAACCCAACAAGGATTTTGAGACTAAAAAAGGAATACACAGAAAATACAACAACAACTAAAGCATCCATATTTTCACTACATCAAGTAATCCGCTCAATATTCAGGCCATGTTTTTTCTCCCCTCGGCACAAGATTGTGGATCATTTTTAAAAATTCACAATCCCCACCACCAACCGAGAGTAAATTCACTAATATGACCGTGGTAGATGCATCTGGTGAGAAATTTTTGTTGTGCATTTCTTGTAGAAGTCTCATAGCCTTGTTTTTTCCTCCCCTCTTCAGGAATGCACGAACCACAACATTGTAAGTCAAATCATTAGGTGGGCATCCATCTCCCTCCATTTGCAAGAGTAACTCCTCAGCTTCATCCAGCAGGGCCTCCTCACAAAGCCCACCAATTATTGTGGTGTAAGTCTTCACATTGGGTTTCAAACCTCTAGCCCAAACGGAACTAAAAATTTTCCGAGCATCTTCAATTTTCCCAGCTTTGCACATGCCATATATGAGGATATTGTAAACAACAATATTAGGTGCTATACCTTGATCTTGCATTGAATGAAACACTTCTACTGCCTTGACGATTTCCTTGTTCTTAAAATATTAGTCTAACAAAATTGAGTAAGTTACAACATCAGGGTTGAGACCCCTAGTTAGCATCTCCTGAAAAAACTATTTGCAGCATCGCCCCTTCTTAATTTAAAGAGCCCATGTAATAAAGTGTTTAAAGTGATGGTACTAGGTTTTAACCCTTTACAAGCCATTTCTCGTAAGAGATACATGGCTTCGTCTACATTCCTCCTCTTGCAGTATCCATTGACCAAAATATTATAGGTCCATATGTTGGACTCAAGGCCCCTATCTACCATGGAATTGAACACTTCTTTTGCTTTGTCCATGCATCCTTGCAAACAATATCCGTCCATAAGTGCACCGTAAGTGACCACATCGGGTTCCTTACCTTTTCGCATCATGAGCCCAAGTATGTCCTCTGCTTCTTTAGTCTCTCCCTCCTTGCAAAATGCATCCACCAACACATTAAAAGTTATAACATTTGGAAAAATGTTTTGCTCTATCATGTCTCGCAACATTCTTGTGGCATCCATCCGTCGACCTGATTTGCATAAGCCATCAACCAAGGAGTTGTAGGTAAACAGGTCTGGAAAAACACCCCAGTCTCTCATCTCTGACAAGAGGCTGTAAGCATTGTCTATGTTTCCATCCTTAAGAAAGCTGTCAATGATTGTGTTATGCATCACAACAGTAGGTTTAAAGTTCCATTTTTGCATACTCCACACAAACTGTACAGCCATCGTAGTGTTTCCAAGTTTACAAAGCCCATTTATGATGGTCCCATACGTAACCTCGTCAGGTATAATGTCTCCGTCTTTTGTCAACCTTGGGAACAGTTTCACAGCATCAGCAGTGTTGTCTTCTAAGATATACCGATTTATTAGAGTGGTGAAAGCAGTCACATCCGGTTTGTAACAACATTTGAAAAACATACCAAGGATAGAAAACCCGAAATCAACTCGATTCCCGCGGCGAAAGCAATTGATAAGAATACGTAGCGTCCACTCATCAATTGGAATTTTCAGCTCGCGGATTTCCCTAAATAAAGAGATTACTGTTGAATATTGCTTCATTTTGGCAACAGCACTTATCAGCTTATTAAAATCGCTCACAGAAAGACGCGATCGAATTTGGACCATTCGATGGAACAAACTAAGAGCATGGTCCAGGTTATCAAAACCCAATTTGTGTTTTTGGAACACCAATTTCTGTACTTGAGTTGGACCCATTTTTGCAACGGAATCAGGAGCAAAAGGGTTTCTTGGAAATTGGGTGTGAAACAAAGCTATATCAGCTACCAATTTGTTAAAGTTGAGGGAAAGGAGAAGAGTGGTACCTTTTCTTCGGAAATTACAAGCCATTTTAGGTTTGGAGATCAATGCACCAGCAGCTATTCCTCACGGAATCGGTTCATTTAACCGTTCCCACCTGGTTTAGCACACGAGTTATGGATGAGTGAGAGAAAAAAAAGTGGCTGGTGCATTACGAAAGCATTTGGAATTTTGGAGAGAACTGAGTTAGGTTTAAGCTTCTGGAGTTGAGAATAGTGATATCTCCGTACAACGACCATACGCCTATCACCTAAACTTCTAGAAGCAATAGCATGAGCCGAGCCACCGTATTAGACGACCGGCGAACAAAAGAAAAGCTCACACGCAAGGAACTCCGCCCCAAGCTTAGAATATGTGTAAAATAACTCCCACTTTCTGACTAACCTCCGATAAACCATTGAGCATGTTAATCACCGATTACGAAACGCTTTCAAAAAACACAGAGCTTAACCCCAAATTAACTCCATGACGAAGAGCCAGCGCTTCTGCCACCATAGCACTAGCACAAAGCGGAATTTGATCCATAGCTGTTGCCTTGAATTCGCCACTACAATTCCTGACCACAGCTCCTACACTGCCTTTCAAAGATTCCTTATGCCATGCTGCGCCTACATTAACTTTGTAGAAGCCTCCACACGGCTTTTGTCATGATACCGCAGTCCTAGATTCTGCATTGTGAATATTCATTTTACAAAACCAAGAATGACATGATCTAAGGTATATATATACATGTAATCTGAGGAGGAGGAAACTACTCGTATGCATGAAAGGCCTTCTTTCATGGGTTTCCTATCTCTTCCTTGAAACTTTTCCTCTTTTTTTCAGAAGTATTTCATGTTCGCTTTTGGTTCATCTTTAGCTTCCATTTGAAACTTAAGGACAACAAGAATACGGGAAAGTTTCATCTTTAGGTTCCATTTGTTTCTCTCCCTTTTACAATGTATCATGGTATCAGAGCACTAATCAAAGGTATACTGCCAAACAAACAATCGTACAATTGCATTGCATAAAAAAGGCTTAGAGATTACAAGGCTAATCAACGGGTTATATAAGCTAAGCCTAAAAACCCTAGCAAAACCCTAATAATATAAAATGACTAAATTACCCTAAACATAAAAGATAAATAACAACTGAAATCCTAACAAATGAAAACCCTAAATTAATACAGAAAACATGATAAATTAATAAACCATGTTCATTGTATGAATCATCTAATATGGTAAACAAATTAACCATGTTTATTGATTTTCCTTTTTTTACTGTATCGTATCGAATCCCCAATGTGGTGAATCAATAACCATGATTGCTGTATGAAATAACCCTCCACTTTTTTCATTTTTCAAAGACATGGAAAACAAACCAATAATTCATTGTATCAACACACTATTTGTAAAAGACATTGGAACATGAATTATTGATTTTTCATTTTTACTGTATCGAATCCACCAATATGGTGAATCAATAAACTATGTTCACTATATAAAATAATCAAATCTCAACAATACTATTATGATTTCCTATGTTCACTATATGAAATACTCAAATCTCAACAATTCTATTATGATTTCCAAACTGATAGTCAAACACGAAAATTATGATCAAAAGTCGCAAAAAGTTCAGTAAAGACAAAAAAAAAAACTGAAAAAACACAATGAAAGTGTCGTAGTCTTACATTAACTTCTATGTTTCCATAAAAAAAAATATAGTAATAAATTCCGTCGTTGAGACAGGACAGGAATATTATACATGATCAAATGCTAAAAAAAGATAATTAAAAGTTAAATAATATTGACTGTATTTAACAAAAATTAATTTAATCCCAATTCTGAGCAAACTCTTTTGTGGCCGTAGCACACAATAGAATCTTAACTTCGTTCCTGACATTAATGCAGTGAGATCTTCTACAAAAGGCTATGCAGTGCCAAGTAATACTCCCTACCACATGGAGTTTGAATATCTATTTTACAAAACAAAGAATGAGGCCTTCTTTCATGGGTTTCCCTCTCTTTCTTGAAACTTTTCCTCTCTTTTTTTGTTGAAGAATTTCATGTTCCCTTTTGATTCATCTTTAGGCTCCGTTTGAAACTTATGAACAACAAGAATAAGGGAAATTTTCAAAGAAAAGTTCAATTTTTTCTTCAATTTCTCTCTTATTTTCTTCTTAAGTATTTTTGCTATTTTCACTTTCTTTCTTCAAGTTCCAAGCATAGCCACAATAAGAAAATCCTTTAAAAATCATATTAAAAAAAAATACTAATACCATGTTAGGATGTCCAAAAGGTTAATTTTTTTACTTGCAATGTTATTTTTTTACTTTTCTATTCATCTGGCAAGAGAAATTGACAAATCTCTAAATTTTACAATAAATTTGAAAAAAAATGTTCACGAACAACAATAAAAAATTTGAAAAACTGTTTTATGCAGTCTTTTGTTTCGGATGATTTTTTTTAACACACCATTCGCCATTATTTTGATTTGATTTCTCTCTCCAATACAACCAAGAAAAATGGAAGAGTTTGATCAAAAGCTAAAAGACTAACATTTTGACCACCTGTTGGTTTGATGGAATCTAATGTTGGAACCGAACGCAACACTGTGTCTACGATAGCCCGAACATGAGGAGAGAATAAATCCTAACACACATGGAACTTAGATTCATGCAAGCTTGGAGCAAATTGTATCTTTATTATTAGGCAAAGAATCATATGAGTCAGAAAATAGAAAATAAAAATCTCTTAAATGAAATCTGAGAGGTAATTGCTGAATTATTTTTTTGTCCTCCTGATTAAACAAACTCACTATCACTGTTAACACATACGATTTTTGATTTGGGCAAAAATATAAAAGTTACACAACATTTTAGAATCCAAACAGTAATTAACACGGAACACAAGCAACTTAAAACTAAAAAAACATATCAAAATTTAGCACAACTGAAAAATTCAAGCAGCAGCATAGAGGGGCATTTTTTTTTTCTTTCTATTTCTATTTATACTTCATACTAAACAACATCAACCCACTAACTGTTAAGTAAATACTACTTATTAGCTAAAAACTCCACTGACAATTTAAAGTTTGATTAGCATCCTACTACCCATACCCCCAATGATTGGGGACTAGATGGATTCTGTTATTATTATTATTATTATATATATATATTGTACAATTTACTATGATAAAAAAGTTCAATAACAGTTTTCATGGTAAATTAAAAATAGTCATGGTAAAATTACGTCAACGCAATATTCCGTCACTATGGTAAAAAATGAATCGAGAATAAAAAAACATGGTACAAAACAGACCCAGTACAATGAACATGGTAAAATTGGAAAACTTGCAAAATTGAATCATGGTCAAATACATGTAAAAAAAAATATCTCAATGTCATGGTAAATTGACTCGACTGAGATCGATGCTCTCTTGACCTTCTACATCGAAAACCTTGCAAGTCTTTCTAGTTTCAGGATCAACACCTGGACCATCGATCTTGTTCTGAACCCGTTGACCCGACAACAACAACCTCTGGCACAATTGCTTCATCCACCAAAAGACCTTCATGTTCTTCCATTCGATTCCAAATGTGAAACATCAACAGCAGGAGGTTTCTCACAAGGCATACCATCCAAGGTTTCAACACTTTTAGGAACATTTTGGGTTGGTGGATTGTCGAAGTGTTGATTTTGAGGAGTGAGATTTCTGGCGTTCTATTCGTTAGGGTGTAAATTTGTAGGAAACTAGTAAAGCGTAATATCAGAGATTGTTTTCTATCCCCAAATCCCTTAATTGCAGGGGAGGACCTCCAAATATTGAAATTGGTCCGTTTTTCCTGGCTCCTATAAGCAACATTCATTTTAGTCCTCAATCTCCTAATATCTCTTAATATATATATACAATAGAGGGCAATATTGGGTTTTTATGAATCTCGGGATGGAAACGTAACTCCGAAGAGAGCACAGGATGAAACTATAATTTCAAGATAGTTGGAGGATGATTATTTAAGTGCCCCTATTTATTATTAACATCCTACTGGAAATAAAATATTTAATTCACTAAATGTTTGATAGAAAAGACAAAAATTATACTGACATTAAAAGACCATAATTCTCGATGATGTAAGCAACTGAGATTGATTTTTAAGATGACAAAAATTACTATAATATGAGTTCCTTCTTATGAGAGCCCGACGATAGAAGAGAAATATAATGTGAAAGAGAATCGATAGAAATTGACAATGGATGAAATTGAAGAATTCAGAGTACTTGCCCAGGTTATGTGTAAGAAGAGAGATGAAAAATATGATAAAAGTTACTGGCCTTGATTGAGCGAATCGGCCTTGTTAATCAAGAAGAATAGCTATGTGTTTTTAAAAAAAATTAACATGCTATATTTCCCATTGAAATACCAATTCAAAAAAATAACATTTCCGTTAAAACAAAAAATTAAATATGACATGGTGACCAGTATCGAGCACGTCCATAGCAAGTGTATTATAAAAAGAGGGAGTATATGCCGGTTCAAGGTAAATTGATAGTTGAATTTAGTATGCAATAGAGCTTGAGAACGCGTGCATTGGACAGCGTGCTCCGGACATCTCAGGACGCTCGCGTACATTTGTGAATGGATTTACGCACGGATATTTTTGCCCCTAGCATTGATCTTTAGAATGTCAAATGTCTAGTTTCAACAGTGATAAGTCATACCCAACATTGTAACAATAAACAGGGACGGAGCCAGGATTTTGGTACAGGGGGAACGGATATACATAATAAAAAAAATTAAAATAAAGACAACGATATGAATTTTTACTAACTCAAAAAAAAAAATACAAAATAACACCAATGCATATGAAACTAAACATGTTTCTAATATCAACTTAGATTGCAAAGGTATTGATGTTTATCTAATCCTATTTAGTATCTACTGAAATCAGGCATCTTGAACTGTGCTCGACGTTCTATCTTATTATTAAAAGCATTAGTGATAGAGTCCGTGTCCAACCCTCGAGCAATATCTTTCTCAATATAAGTGATCAAGAAATTTGCTAAATAATCATCCTCCATCCTGTTGAAAAGTCTTGTATTCACACATTTCATAGCAGAAAATGCACGTTTGGTTGTAGCCGTTGAAGCAGGTAAAGTTAATATAAGCTGAATCAACCTATCGACAAGATGATAGATCGTGCACTTTCTTGTCTTCGCCAACACGTCACTCAACTTTGAAATCGTTGACAGATTTTGGAACTAGGATGCCTAGACACATCAAGCTTTAATTTTGCAATTGATATCTCAAGTGGTACTTTTCTTGCTCAGTTAAATCCATTGGATAATACTTCTCGAAAAGCTTGCAAGTATCATCTATGTTGAATGATCTGAAGCCATCGGGAGGATCTAGAGATGTGCTGAGAATGACCGACTCCATTGTATCTTCCTTAGACCGAGTGTTTAATTCTTCCAATTGAGAATCCACTGTATGTGTAAAAACTTTAGAATGATGTTCAATTGTGATATGATCTTTTTGAACACGCCCTCGACCTGCTACATAAGGAGCATTCATATCAGGAACACTTATCATGTGTTTTCCAAAAAATCGTGTAACTTTCTCTCGAAGAAGGAACCATCCATCTTCTCTGAACTTTTGAATTTGCTCTTTTTTTGTGGCCACCAAATGCATTGCCTTCAATATGTCTTGGGATTGACGTTGCAAAGCTTGGCAAAGATTGTCACTTGTTTTGTTTAAAAGAATTGTAATTAAATTTTATTAAAACCAACTTTAGTACAAAGTTGTTTCATAGCTTGATAACTATTAAAGCTGTTACTATTATTATTCTTTTTTAACGAAAAAACGGAGGGGGGCGGGAGTATATAGTTTGATGATAAATATTTTTTTTTCAATGTAATAGTACGAATTTTTTAAAACGTAGGAGGGACGACTGCCTCTACTAGGCCCCTGGCTCCATCCTTGACAATAAACATAACAGTAGTCTCCACTCCCCACGGGTAAATCACTACCAAGCTGCCAGGTGAAACAATCCTCAAGATCAACATACTATATTCTTGCATTCTGTCACTTCCTGAAAAATGCTAAAAAGTTAGTACTATTCTTTCTTCTTTCGTATTGATCGGCATTGAGTCGATGACGCGAAGAATCTAATCCTCCCCAGATGAATATGTTGATAGACACATACTTCAACGAAAGGTAACAAGAAGAGCAGCAGAAGTGAAAATTTAACATCAACAGAACAACCAAGCCAAGCTTAACTGCAACTTGCTAGCCTCATACACAACGCTGAGCATATGAAACGTAATGTACATCAAAAAAATGAACACATTGGCAATAAAGCCAGCCCAAGAATTTTTAGTGTCCAAACCCTAATCTAAAAATTGTACTTAAACAATTTTTACAGCAACAATATTGTCATACTCCTAAATTGGCCTTTTTATTTAGTTGCCTTTTTATTTTATTGTTAGTCTTATATTAGGCTTTTAGGCCTAATGGACCAGTTGTAAAAGTTAATTAGTTGCGTGTTTTGTTTTGGGCTTTTAAGCCAAATGGACTTTTTTTATTTAGGCATTTTAAAAAAATCAGATTGGCCTTTTTTGTGTTTTTCGTATTGAGCAATGAAAACCTCGATTTAAACCTAATACTCCCTCCGTCCCTTTTTAAGTGTGTTACCTGGGAATTCCAACTATTTTTCTCTCACATCAACTTTTACAACTACTTTCCATTACTTACCCTTATCAATATAATAATACCCACTAACTTTTTAAAAAGGAATCTACTTTTAAGAGCAAAATAGAAAATGTACCCACTAACTTTTCAAACTACACATTTATTAAGGGACAACCCAAAATGAAAATGTACACACTATAAAAGGAACGGAGAGAATAGTAAATATTATGGCAGTGCCCCTATTTTTTCTGTTTTTTGGGATGCCAAGGCCTTCGGGGTTGGTATTTTTACCCCATCTTTTGAAGCGAAACCTGCAAAATATGGCTGGTAGGCCTTCGGGGTTGGGTATTTGTTTCATCTTCAGTCTCAAACGTCAAGAGCAAAGGCCAGCTAGCGTGATTGAGCTTTTTCTGGATTTGATGATCTGAATCCCTCCTGACCTTGGACAGGTGCCTATTCCCGACAACATGATAGCGAATGACACACCAAATAATGGGTCTAGTTTCCTTGTCACTTCCTACGTCCGCATTTGTTGATCCATTTTTGAAATCCGTGTCATTTTTCATTTGTTTATATCCTTTAATATGGATCTCAAAAAATATACAATACGGATCTTAATAGGTCTCTATTAGTTCTATAATACCAAATTCGTAAAATCATGAAAATCATTACTTATAAAATGAGACATATAAGCAATCAAAAATAGCACAAATTTAAAAAATGAACCAATAAATGCAGAAGGAGGGAGTAACTTGAAATTGCTTGCCTAAATTCCCTAGTTATAAGAGCACATTGGCAATCCATAACAGCGGTAACCGTATTACCCCTGCAGCGGAAAATAACCAACTCAAGTACCTTCCAAAGTTGGAGCAACAGCTTGCAGTCGAAAGAGAAGTAGGAACATGGAGCGCATCAAGCATAAGAACGCAGCATGGAGTTTTTTGAACAAACAGAAAAGATAGGCTACAAATTTACTTATCTCGCAAAGAAATTGCGCAACGTAAAGCTAGATTGAAACTCCACAAAGTACTCAAACAAGTACTTAGAGAACACCTTCACACCGGGTGAAGGTTTTAAGTCGTAACTTTTTAGAGATTATTCCATGACCTAACTCTTGACCGTCGGTTTCTTATACTCCTATACAGGCATAATGAAAGCAAAATACAAAAGTAAACAAAACCAGAAGAACAATAAACTTTTTGACAACACAGAAGTTAGAAGAAAAAGAAAAAGAAAAAAAAAGCGTACGGGAGTTCAAGCGGCACTTGGTACTATTACATCCATTGTACAGCAACACAAAGGAACATGCGAACTAGCGTAAGAAGATAATCCAATTACAATCTATAAAATACTTGGAAATAAGCTCCTCTCTATACTCCATAACCCTCCATACTCTCATTTTGTGAGCCCATACCTGGCCTACAATCATGATCCAAACCATTCATTTTGCAGAACATGCAACGATGAACATGTTTGAGAAAAATCTCTTTGATCAGGTATCAAGAGATACATGAATAAGATACATTTTGTTATGGAAATTTTAAGGTTTAGTAATAGATACATGAATAATATACGTTTTGCCATTCATTATCCATTATTAAATAAAACTTGTTACATATTTTTAGCAGTATTTGATTGAACTGGTTTTTCGCAAACATGTTCTTTGTGAGCTCTACTAGATTGACGGTTTGGATCATGATTTTGAGCCTGGAATAAGCACTTAAAATAGAAGTCTCGAGCAGGATGGAGAGATTGGGTATGGGCCAAAATATTTGAATGTACTGGTACTAGAAGCAAGCTTTATTATCTCATCGTCAACCTTTAACGCAAAACATTTGCTAACGTCCAAATGCACAAGTTCTTTGCAGCCTTGCAAAACCTCTAGCAGAATTTCCTTTTCTACGTAACCATCACTTAGATCTAAATACCTTATGTTTGGCAGTAAGGTGACAATGGCCGATGCTTCAGCTTTCCCAATACGGGCTCTTTTAACAGTTAATGAATGGAAGTTCTTGCAGCGAGTGCTAATTTCGATCATAATTGAAATCTCAAGGCCATGTTCAAGTGTAAGATGCTCCAAATTTTCCCACTTGCTTACAAGATTTGGGATCTTGAGCTTAAGGTTCCGATGCAGATTGTAGGGAAGCTCCAAATTCCTTAAGTCAGGACACCTGATGCATGAAAGGGAAGAAAAAGAGAAGTGCACAGTATCAAATACAGGACTCGTAAGGTAACCTCGAATGAAACAGGAAAATAGTACTCCAAGATCAATTTAACTTTCTCAACGCCTGTTTCTGTAATTTCATTCGTTTAGCTCATATATCAAACATACGGATGATACACGCTATTCCAAAATTTTGAAAATGAGTAGTTGAAACCCAAGTCACATAATTCGCGAAAGTGTGTGTGAGCGGGTGCGTAAACGCGAACGTAAAAGCATCTTTGAAACACATCCTAACCTACTAAAATCTGCAAGTACAAGGATCGAGAGCCCCAAGCGCAGTGCAAGGATTAAGCGTAGGAGCGCTTTATATATTGAAGGATTATGTGACTAAGATTGAAACCACCAAGTGTTACTTACCCAAAAAAAACCACCAAGTGTTGCAAACATCGTCATATGATACATAGGGAGACTGGATAGAGTACTCTGGAGAAAATGAGTATTCATCAAGTTTTTATGTCACCATATTTCTTGTTGAAAGCACTTTGTGCAACTAGCGAGTAAGAAGATAGAGAAATCAACCGAAAATAGAATGACAAGCACTTCTTATCTCACACTTAGACCTCTTATAAAAGTTTCCCAGGCAGCCAAAGTGGAATTTGGATAGCATTATTTTTCATCTAAAACAACCCCTGGTAACATAGTTTTGATGACTTACCCTTCAGCAACATATACCAGTGCCTCTTCCGTGCAGCAGCTGGGAAGCGCAACCGTGGTGGCAGATCGTCTGCTACGGTTGATTACTGACTTCATAAATGAAGTGACAGGGAAGACTCCCTTCACTTGATATTCCACCATTAATCTACAAGTGAAGAAGTCATAACGCGATGGATCTGGTGACATGTTCGGAAAGACCAAACGTTGCCAGCATAGAGGACTGAGGGTGGCTTTGGACCATGATTTGCACACAAAGGGAACGTCCAATAGCAGTGACTCTATTCCCACTCTCCCAAATATATTCACCAAGCAATCCATGTTCAAATCCTCCCATTTTCGTTCTCCAATCTACACCCATGGAAAATAATCCGTAAGTAGAAGGATCAAAATTCCTTTTTGTATGTTGTTACAGTTAGCAAGGACAAGGAAATATCTAGGAAAAAAGGACTGGAACAAGGAACTCAGAAGCATCTACTTCTCCCCTAGGGCACCTTCCAGAAATTGCAAATCCACATCATCTTGTTCTTTGAATCTTGCATAGGTGCCAGTTCCCTACCGTCTAATACTATGGGTCCAAAGTATTCCAAGGCTTTTCATTTCCCTTACATCAAAAGAGAAGGAAAATCCTGAATAAGTTGCTGGACTTCATCCAGCCTCATTAGAAGCCAGAGCAGAAGAAAATCCTTCTTGGAATCTTTTTTCACTGTTTAGAAAAATATAATCTTCCAATAAAATGCTTTTTGTAGTGATCGATAGATACGCCAACCTATCGTTTTTTGTTACAAAAAGTAGGCATTACATTAACGCAAGGGATGGGACTTTTCGAGGCCTATCAAATGCGTTATTCACCAGATGTAGTGACCGTTTGAATAATAGAGCTTCCCAGCGCCATAGTTGTATGGTTCACTGGGGTACCTCTTCAAACTTAGCCAGAATGGATAGGACATGTCAAATCAGGGAAAGATTATTAAGCAACAATGTGCAGATAAATAGAAAGGGCCTTCGGTGTGAAAAAACTAAGGACGCTTGACAGCAAGCAGAATTCTTTTCCTCAATAGTGGGGTTTAAAAATGGCAATGATGAACTCAATGTCTCGATATATTTCACAGAAATTAGACATGTTTCTGGATGCGTCTAGTATGTGCAGGTGAAAACATTTGAATTTGGGAATTCCCCCAATGTTTCGTCTCAATCTCCTAGAAAGCAGAAAACTTTGGGCAATTTGTGGAATGAAACAAAACGAAATTTTGTTCCTTTGTTTGGGAATCATATAATCAATTTATATAGCATGGAGTTGGTGTTTGATGGATTTGAGGGACCTTTGAATCACTGTCCATAGTCGTTAATCCGTATCTGATAGAGAAGTCCATACGTGACTTGTAAAATCAAGTCTATTGCAATCCCAGAGATGAATGAAGTGGGCAAGTCAACAAAAGAAGTGAGTCAATTATTACTTGTTCCCTCAAATCAACCAGACAACTCTAAGAACCCCATTGGATTGCAAGAAAGGGTGGGAAAAACAAAAAGAAAGAACAGCAAATCACTATGACCTATAAAGCACGAGTACTTCTTAAAACCCGACGTACTAGTACCCGCAATGTACCGGATACTGGCACTTCATGGGTACTAAATACGTACCGGGTATTCCGAAAACGCACCGGGCACATTTTAAAGTTCATTTAAGATTGGTTTGTTACATAAACAAACTAAGCTTGAACATTTTTTAAAGCTTGTTAACTTTACTAGCCAAGCTCGAACATGCTACTACCTGGCTCGTTCGACATATGATGCATAAAAAAATTCAAGCTACTCGAGATCAGCACGTGTTGGGCTTGATTAAAACTCGTTTGGGATCAGTCATCTCATAAAGAAACTAAGCTCAAATATATTTTTGAAGCTCGTTAAATTTTCCAACCAAGCACGATCAACTACCTGTTTGGCTCGTTTATCACCCCTGAACTCCTCTCGTAAATGAACTTGGGCTCCGCTCATCTAGGGCTCGGCTTGTTTGAACCCTTATCAAAGAGCATGTAAGACTATACCGTCGAAAACCTTAATTCAAACAAAATCCTAAACTTGAGGCTCCAACCCGATCCAAACCCCCAAACAACTAGGTTACGAGATTCACCAAATTATCAATGATCAGCCCCACTGACGTGTGTATACACACACATACACACACACACACACACACACACACACAGAGTTACCGAGACAGTTGTAGCTTGAAATCGGCGTTTACCCCAACGCACCATCTCCCGCTCCCGCTCCATGGTGTGAAGTGTCGAAGTGCGTACACAGGGGTGGGTTCGACTACTTTCAGGGTGGGCACGAAGCACAGATACGGCCCATACGGGCGATACGGTAAAACCAAGAAAATAAGATATGGATACGGCTGGATACGGCTGTAAATTATACTACTACATTTACTTAATAAAAAAAACTTTTTTTCCGGATCATCCTTGAAGGAGGCTTTACGGAGGCACTCTTTGGAGTTCTCACCGTCACCTCATTGCAATGATCTTCACTGTCACCCCATTGCAATGATCTGAACCAGTCATCTTGTAGAGTCGACAGAGTAGTGCAGATATGCAAAAAATCATATTGACCTCGCATCGATAGGTATGTCAAAAGTTAAATTTTAGTGTAAAAAAATAAGGGTCCGGATCATTTCAGAAGTTGAATCTCTGAAACGATCTAGACCCTTGTTTTTTTTGCACCAAAATTTATTTTTTGACATACATATCGATACCGGGTCAAACTGATTTTTTGCACTTACGTACTATTCTGCGAATTCTACAAAATGACAAGTTCAAATCATTGCGATGATACGCCAATGGCCCCCCAAGGGGTGCTTCCGTAAAACCCCTTTAAGGATGGTTCGTAAAAAAGTTTTCCTCCTATTAGTCTAGTAGAGAGTCTTCTACTTAAACATTGAAGCCAAATGAAATAAAAGAATTGTTGAATTGTCATACTAAAAAAAAGTGTTGACCGGTGTATTTTTAAAAGAGATATTTCGTATGTGTTGTTTATATATCGGTGTATGTGTTATAAAATACTCCCTCCGTCCCATAAAATTAGTCCTTACAAAATTATGTGTAATTTTTAAGCTTAAAAATAATGTACTTAGCGAAATATTTTTTTGTGCAATATTTTTTTGTTTGATAGTTTTCGATGTGATCTTTTGAACGGTGCAAAAAAAAATCGAAAATTATTTTAGTAAATACATTATTTTCAAGTCTAAAAATTACATGTAATTTCGTAGAGCACAAACTTTATGGGACGAAGAGAGTACATATTTTATAAGTAAAAGTAGAGTGCGAGAGAGAGTA
>JAXBDA010002422.1:0-42825 GCA_036023075.1 Gaultheria prostrata
TATGTTGTTTGCAGATGATATTGTCCTTGTAGATGAAACTACTAGCGGTGTTAATACTAAATTAGAAATTTGGCGGGATGCACTAGAGTCTAAGGGCTTTCGGATAAGCAGGAGTAAGACTGAGTATATGGTTTGCAAGTTTAGTGGTACCAGTAGTGTGTCCGAAGAAAGAGTGATGATTCAAGACCAGAAGTTACCTAAGAGTGACCATTTCAAGTATTTAGGCTCTATTATTAGTCAAGATGGAGAAACTGCAGAAGATGTGACCCATAGAATCCAAGTGGGGTGGCTCAAGTGGAGAAGCGCTACTGGTGTACTGTGTGACAAGCGGGTACCCACAAGATTGAAGGGTAAATTCTATAGAACTACCATAAGACCAGCGATACTTTACGGGACAGAATGTTGGCCTATTAAGAAACAACAGGTGAACAAGATAAGTGTAGCGGAAATGAGAATATTGAGGTGGATGTGTGGTAAGACTAGACGAGATACGATTAGAAATGAAACTGTCCGCGAGATGGTAGGTGTAGTACCTATAGAGGAGGAGTTGAGGGAAAATAGACTTAGGTGGTTTGGGCATGTCTATCGGAGACCAGCGGATGCAGTAGTTAAGAGAGCGGATGGGATAGCTTTGAGTAGCAACGCTCCGGGGAGGAGAAGACCCAAATTGACATTATATGCGGTAGTGCGCAAGGATTTGAGTCTACTAGGGCTAAGTGAGCAAGCAGCACTTGACAGAGCTCAGTGGAGGAAAAGGATTCATGTAGCCGACCCCAATTGATTTGGAACATAAGGCTCAGTTTGGTTTAGTTTGGTTTGGTTTGGTTAGATGATAAATATATATGCAAGCAGAGAGGCACCTTCCGAGAATCGAAACCGTGACCTATAAGCCACACACACTAGTAGATGATATCTAGGGTAGCCTATAAACCGAGCAGATAATTAGAGGGAGAGACAAAGTGGAAGACAGAATGTTGGTATAGAGCAGGGAGTTACTGCAACAAGTACTACAAAATTAATGGAGACAGAATGTTGGTTGTAGAGCAGGTAGTTACTGCAACAAGTACTACAAAATTAATGGAGCAACTAGCAAATAACAGGATTATATGGCAACTTTTACTTACCGATGTGAAATAAAGGCGTGTCCGCAAATGTCGTTCTGGTGTTTTTACATTAGCGTACCTAGGGGCCAGAAAACATGAAATTAACTACAATTAAAAAGGAGACTTCCACATGACATGGTTTCACATTCTTCTTTATCATATTTCAGTAGCAAAGAAAAACAAGTATCTATGTCTGGTGACTAGTGTAAATGTGTGTGTTTGTGGATAATCAAAAGGTTCATATATTCACTTTGGATCCAAGCGGTATTTGGTTTCTTTGTCGTCTTCATCATCTAGATCCATTGACATATCACTGGTAAAACTAGCTCTTCTGCCATCTTCATTCTTAACATGCTTCAAAGGGTACTCAATTTCTTCTTTCCCAGTTTTAATTGGTTGATCTTGATTACCCTTCAATTCAGCAACACTGAGTGCTTCTTCACGAGTATTCCTCAGATCGATTAAAATTTTACCCAGCAAGCGACGAGCAATCTGTGTGCGAACATGATGAGAAAAACTATTTGCATAACTAATAATCATTCAAGGCTGCAGAAGCATTCCTCATTTACAGAATTGAAGGAGATGAACATGATATGAAATATAACAAGGCCACCAACCAATGCAACATGAAACTACATTGTAAAGGGATCTTACTCATTGAAACAGGAAATCATGATTAATACTTGAAGCCATGTTTTATGAATGAAAATCAGCTTTGCAAATTCTCTCCTAAAAACTGCATAACAGAACCAAACCGAGCCTTAAGCCCGAAACAATAAAAAGTGCATCTATACTCTAGAAATATCTTATACTGCTATTTAATAAGAGTCTTTGTTGGTATGTTAATTGCAAACATTAACCATCCAGTGCTGTCCTATGATACTAAAAGAAAGTCTCATGTCAACAATTAGCTTATAGATGTACAGTTTATGGAATTACGTATAGGAAAATTTTCATTTAATAAGATCGATTAGTTGCTAAAGAACAGGTAAAAAGACAATATCAGTAACTTGCATCATATAAATTTCAAATAAATGGGATACTACAATAAGAAGTTCACCTTTGAGCCAATTTTTAGCTTGTGCTTTGGGTTGATCCCATATTCGTTTGGTATAACACCATCTGCAAGTAACTGAAATAACAAGGCAGAGCATTCAGGCTAATTGGGATGACGGTATGATGCTACGTGACAATACACAGGATATCCTAATACAGATGCTTAAACAGGGGCCATTTTCTCAATCTATAGCCAGAGTGCCGCAAATACGATCAAGCAGATCAAGACTTCAGGAAACTGAATTATTCAAATATAGGAGGAGAACAATATCCTGCCACAGGTAAAGGAAAAACAGGATTTGCGGGAATGTGGGGTATGAGCCTGAATACTTGCATTGTAAGCCATGTTAACTTATCTATTGCAGTAAAATTAGAAGCATGTAACATTGGTTACACTTCAAAGATACCATTCATAAAACACAACAATATTCCATCATAGAAACATATTCATTACCTGAGCAACTTTGAAGAGTTCATCCAACCCTTCTAAATTTAGATGTGCATTGTGCAGGAGATCATATCTGTCCAATGGAATCAAAACAATGACAAGCACAGCAAGGATAAGCCAAAGTAGACGTCAAGTAAGATCGTTACAAAATAGAGATTTATTTGAGCAAAGGCAATGGCACAAGGGGTAAAATATTTATTGCAATGGAAATACTTTGCCTACAACGGACCCTTCAAAATGAAACCTACGCTCTCAAATCCTTCATGAGACCAAAACCATGCACTAGAAAACCCAACGGGTTCAACCAACGTCTCTCTCAAAACTCAGAGATCTGAACCGATGGACTTGCAAAATCCCCCTTCTTCCATGGTTCTGCTGAACCAAACAAACGATAACACCACTGATCACGTTGCCCCACTCTCTAACTTGATTGGAGGCCCTTTCCATTAACAATCGCAAAATACCTCCTAGCTTGGTAAATATGTCTTGTGATCTTGCTTTCAAGTTTCAAGGCTACTAATAAAGTATAAAAATTTTATGTACTTTCCCTATTGAGTTTTCATGCTCCACCATATGAAAATTAAAGCAACATATCTATCAGTTGGTAAAGCAGTCCCAGTGTTTCAAAAATAAAAGGTTGCATAAAGCATGATATAAAGCGGAAGACCGAAGTACAACCAAGCATGTGATTAGTTTAGATACTCTTCTTCATACTAGCATATTCTCAAAAGAGTAAAAATTGAATGCCCATTTCATCCCTCCCTTCCAAATACCGTGCAGAGCTTATCAAGAACTATGGGATGCTTTAACAAATCTTCTAAGAAATAGGAAATCAATTTTACCCCCACCAAAATCAAAATAGAGTTTACTGGATAGTATCTTCACCAACTAACTGAAGTTCCCATTGGTGATCGCTTGAATGTATGTCTACGACAAAAAAAGCTACAACATGATGTTATAGATATAAGAAGCCCATTCGAATCAACTGAAGTGAATTGTGTCCTGAAATGTTACTATGCATTTGGTCCAGTCAATAAACCACTACTCCCTCAGTCCCATTTCGATAGTCCCTTTTGGGGATTCCAACTTTTTAAGGGAGCAAAATGATTGCTCCAAAAAGTATATCACTTTCCAAATTATACCCTTCATTTTGTTTATTAACTATGTGCGCTGCCTATTTCTGCTTTTTTTATGTTGTATACTCGTTATACCTGTTGTAGGTTGTGAAACTCGGTTTTCTTGAGGGCCTCCAATTCTATTGAGCAACGCGAACACATATACATTGTTCTCTTCTTAGCAAAAGCAAGCAGCAACTATGGAAACTGGAATAGGGAAGGGAGAAGATTTAGGAAACAAAGAAGTAAGGGCGTAAACACGGCCAGGTCGAATTCCTAATTCTCACACGGATGAGACTGATCACACCTGACCAATGTAGAATCCAATAGAGTTGACATTTCAAATTTGATTGATGCATGTTAAAGCATCCAACTCAAAACCAATTGGCAATGGGTGGAGAGCCCTGGCTCATATACTAGCTTGGAGGTTATAATTAACCAATGTGGGACAAACTCTAACACTCCCCAGCACGTGCAACCCCTGACCCGCACGTGGAGAGGTAAACAACGGATCCACAACATTGGAATCATAACGAAATATGGTGCACTTATGGCACAAACAACGGGGCAATAACCAACAGAGTCTTGTCCAAAATCCTCCAAAAGCCTAGCTCTGATACCATGTTAAAGCATCCAACTCAAAACCAATTGGCAACGGGTAGAGAGGCTGCCCAGACTCATATACTAGCTTCGGAGGTTTATAATTGTGGGACAAACTCTAACAATGCAAATAGTACTTCTTCCATTTAAACACAAGGGTAAGAATGGAATTTCACCAAAATTCTATGTTTAATCTTGGAAAGTAGACATGTATTTTGGGACGGCCCAAAATGGAATATGGGACTATCAAAATGGGACAGAGGGTGTATTTCTCAATGGACACAATCTTTGTTGATGAAGCTGACATACCGAGTAATCAGATAAACTGACATAAGCAGAACAAAGTGCATACACACAAAGCTAGAGGTGCACTGATACAGTTTACTCAAGTCGAAACATTTTCTAAATTAACTATTTCATACATCTATACACAAGCATAATTCACAACAAAGTAAAATGCGGAAATATATGCACCAAGCTACCAAAATTGGGCAATACATCACAAGTAATATCAACCTGGAAACACAAGAATGAGGAGTTTTGTCTTATTGAAGTAAATACTCAGTCACATAGCTCATTGTTCCCTATTGATAACTTGGAAAAGCGTGACAAAACCACATAGGCATAGTGCTTACGTCTAGCAATAATACAGCTGATGACTTACTTGCAAGAGTCATAAACATCTGGAATTTGTGTTATATCGTACCGTCTGCAAGTGAATCCACAAGTTACTAGTAAGTCAAATTTTGTGTAGCATGTCAGGCCAGCTACATCAACAATTTATTTGTACCAGACCCAGTAATTAGTTCTTTCCCGATCAAAATCGAAACGACAAACAGTCATACACCATAACAACTTACTCCTTGCGTTCATTGTACAAGTCTCTCTCTAGTTTTCTCCACCGAGCATACATGAGAAGAAATCCCTCACTTCCGCAGGGTAGTCCAGCAGCAATCCGACCTACATCAATGTTTGTCTTCCCAAGGGCCCTTGCTTGGTCATATGGAGGAATTACATCATATGATGTTGTCTCCGCAAGCTTTTCATCTTCATCCTTGGCAAGTAGTCTCACTTGTTCAGTGACCTTCTTAGTTAATTCCACCTATTTTGAAACAAACTTAAATTAAGACGTATAAAGGGACAACCAAATTTCAGAACAACTCCAATCAGCAATCACGAAGAATGTTTCGAACATATCCATTTGAAGGCAGCCATTGAAGGCAAATAAAGGCAAGATGGAAAAATTTAATCTTGTGTAATAGTGAGGTGAAAAAGGCATGAAACTGTGATTCTATAATCTCATAAAGCAGCAATATGAGAACAAAAACAACAAGCAGCTTTCGGCATAGATTTTAATTCAGCAAATACAAATTACCAATTTGGGTAGAAGCTCAGAAGCATTTGGAGGAAGACCAGCTCCATCGACCATCCAAGGTGTATCTGATGATCCGTCATCAGGATCTGCCTTTGCTTCTGAAGTTATGATCTCATTCAATCTAGCCTGGTGAAGTATAAAGAGAAAAAAGTACTAAGATACAACATAGTTGCAAAGGAATTTCCATTCTACAGAGCTGAAACCTAGGGACCGAACTTTCAGTTGACTTATACATGGGGAGAGTTGAAGCTTCTTTAATTCTCAAAATGAAATTGGGAAAATATGGAAATTTTCAGGGGATAAATACGTCATAATGATCAAAGTAATCTACTACTCTAAAGGCCCCTATAGAGAACTAAATTTGCAAAATCACAAACTCTCCTGTTCAACTTTCGAAGGAATACACCTTAAAATTGCCTTCAAATTCAGTGTTACTAGTTTTTGTGATCCATAGAGAAATCCTAAATAAACTGAACAAGCCTTTGACGCAATACATTGGAATCATCAACATCGATCCATCTACTCCAATTTGTTCAACCTGCGCCATACCACATAAAAGCCTCAAGATAGTCATGTCCTTCCAATCACTTCAACCAAAGTTTCCCTTGGACTTCCTCCACCTTTTACCACCCACCACGTGGATCAAATTACTCCTTCCATGAACATTAATTAGTTTAGGATGCACATGCCCATACCACCTCAAACGGTAATCTCTCATCTCACCTTCAATAAGTGTCACTTCTAAATCCCTCTCAGTAAATTATTATTATTATTTTCATTGTATATTATATTTGTAGTGTAACTTATCCATCTCAACATTCTCATTAGAGCTACACTTGTTTACTAGAAACGTTTTCTTCTTAACCTCCCAACATTCAGTATCCTTTCTTAGGATTCATAGAACGTATTATAGCAATCCCATAAACTTTTCCTTTTATCTTAATACCAAACCCACAATCATACAAAACTTATAATGCTCTCACACTATTCCGTAAACCCGGGCCTTAGAGATTTAGCTTACTGTAAAAACGTTAAAAGTCTAAATTATCAAAAGTGAAAATGAAAAGTAAAAACACATAGTAACCAATTTTTGGATTTCATAATCAAAATCACCACCTGGTTTCTGCATGACCGTTGGTTAGATGGAAGTATGAAAGAACAGGGGAAAAAGACCAAACACACATAAAAATAACATTTAACAGGTTACCACACCGAGTTAGCATGTAATAAGTATAGTTTTGTCCAACAGTCATTCAGGCCAAGTTGACATCACCATATCTTCCTACCAGACCAGTCTATTATGACAAGATAGATGTTGGTACTACGTCAAGGTATAACCTTGTCTCGACACTAAGCAGAAGTGCAGAACATAGAAAGAGAACAGGACCAAAAACCTTAGCCTCGTCCATCTCAATACTAGCATTGTCGAGTCCATCCAACATAGAAGAATCCTTGCTAACGAGTGAAACCTGCACAAATATACCATTCGAATCATACAAAATCTTAGTCAGCAAGCAGACAGAAAACCTCTGGAGGAAAGGCTGTACCAGGATTGGTGTTAGCTGTCCTTCCAAGTCTAGGAGGCCTTTGGCAAATGCAGCTGCAGACATCTGCCAACAAATATGTAATAAATAATGTTGGCAAAAAGAAGTGCATCATAAATCTGGCAGATGATGTGAGAGTGTTTCAGTAACTACATAAAACACGGATGAAGAAATGGTTTCTGGATGACGAAGAACTGGAGCACTCACTCAATAGAACAAAACAAAAAACAAATCGAAATTCATACAGGTTGCAAAGTTGGAGCACCAAACAGGAAGGCAATTGAAATTAAGCTACAAAGACTCCCATAAATACCTAAGAGGCTATACCTGCACGCGGCCCTCATCAGAGCTGTATATCTTAAGATCATGACGATATGTACTATGGAGGCGAAGCAAGCCAGTACCTTCACCTGAAATTGCATGTAGAGAGAATAAGGAGTTGCAAAGCGAGGAAATTAGCAACAAAGACTATTGGACATGCAAACAGAAAAAAACAGACTTTATGAACTGAAAAACCACAACTTAGCAAGCAGAATTTGCATGGCAAGAAACAAAAAATCGCAGAGGTATTAGCCATGTAATTACGCTCACACTTGTGATTATCGGTTCTCTGGTTATCTAACATGGTCTCACGGTTGGAATATATAGACAGATAAGCAAAAAGTAACATCCTTCGCTAAAGTGGCTTTGAAGCTAAACTTGCACAAAAAGAGCTTCTTCTTCTCTATTAGGTGATCTTGACTCGTGTTTGCAAAAGATCTAACCAACAGAACAAACTGAAGCTCTATATCTAACTGTAACAACCTTAAACAAAGACTAATAAAGCCAAAAGCCAAGACCTCACTTGATATAGAAGATAACAACGATTAACCAAAGTTCTGCATTCTCGGATTGTTTTGGCTCCTCATATGTTGGTATGTAGGCATTCGCCAAAATAGCAACCATTTTGTTTGTCTATATTTGCTGAGGGGGAGAGCCCACATGATGTGGGTGCAAGAACTTGATAGGAGAGCCAAATGCCAAAGTTTGTACGAGTCCAGACAATGAGAATATTGAAATACAAAAAGCCACACTAACTCCTAATCTAAGTTGGAGTCAGCTAGCAACGAAGAAGAGTACCAGCTTCCTATTTCCACCACAGCATCTAAAGCCTAATCTTTGGCTCTAGTCCAAGAAACCCCTTCTACATTTTGATTACATTCTAATGGAGCACAAATACCTAATCCGAAACATTGAGAGAAAAGGACACAACAATGAAATATATTACAAAGAAATTTTTCACAAATCACGCTTCCACACGTGAGGTGTAGACAATCGATTCTAGGAGGGTCAACAAGAATGCCACCACTCATGCAAGTCATCATAATGCTGAAAGTGAAATGTCAATACCACCATGCTAGAAAGTGACATCGTCAATACCAGTACGAAACCCCAACCAAACACGAGAGAAATGGGAGATGGCAGTCTACGGGTGTTCGGGGGTCGGGTTGGGTTTGGACTCCACCTGTCACCCGATCCGTGGATTAAGAAAGTTGGGCCTGATTCCGACCGATTGTAATGGCAGAACCGGCTGAGAGTGGGGTTTCGGTTTTTAGTCAGTTTGGTCGGGTAAGGCTCCTGACGGACAAACAAAACACAAAATGTTGGTTATAGAAACCATAAGTTAAGACCCAAATCGTTTGAAAGGGGAAAAAAAATCACATAGCATGAATCACTAACCAATCCATCACAAGACTTCGTGGGAGAGAGAGTGAGGGAAACTCCGTTAGAGAGAGAGAGAGAGACTTTATGTGAGAGCGGGGGGAGATCTTTGCAACTCGATCGCGAAAGACAGAGAGAGGATGAGAGAAGTTGAAGCCAGTGGAAGGTGAACGGTGGCTGATCGGCGGGGATTGGTGGCCATGGAAGGTGGATGGTGGTGCCGTGGCAGATCGTGTGAACGACCGTAATGCTATAACTCCACGTAGTGTCCTCAAATTCACGCAGTTGAAGGTTGGGGTTGGCAGCTGCTGTGAAAATGAAAGAGGGATTAGGTCATTAGGGTAAGCAATGGTTGGGATTGCGCTGAGGACTTGGGAGATTATTACACATGTAGGGTAATTTGAGTGTGTATTGAAAAACAGGTCGGGTCGGTTTAGTCGGGTTTGAATGACTGAACCCGTTAACCAACCGAAACCCGTTAAAATCCCCCAGATCTAACCCGTATCTGACCACTGGCTGGCTTGAACCAGTCCATAGGCCTTCGGGTCGGGTCGGATTTGGCGTGTTCCTCGGATCCTTGCTCACCCCTAAGATTGCGCTGCACTGGCTCAAAATTTTTCTCTCGGTTGCAAGTTGCAGCAGTTTGCTTATGACAACGCAAGTATTTTGTTAGAAAAGGATTGATGTTCCCATGGAATACAAGGTTATATACAACAACAGATCCCACTCTGAGCAAATTTATAGAAAGGAAAACACTAGACCAAAAATACATGGTGTCTCCGCTATACCATGAATCAGACACCTGATAGATTTTGCTATGGGACAATGGGTATTCTAAGGATCACGGGTCCAAACATATAGAAGGGGAGAACTACAAAAACCTAAACCAACCTTACAAGTGAACTATGAAATACAAAAGCCAAAAGACCACTAACGTTTGTTTATCAGTGCCCCTGCTTTTTTCCAATTGTTGAAGCACCTTTATGAAATAAAAAATTCACAAAATGATAAAAAAAAAAAAAAAAGGAGAGATGTTTAGTATTTCTACCAAATACAACAGTCAAAGAAAATTCTTTTATTGCAATAATCTTTGTGTTATCTAACAAGGTACCAACTATAATATGGTTATGATCCAAAAAGTTCTAATCTTCGGAAATTGTTTATTTTAGAGGTTTTAACCTGGATACATGTTGTTGCGAAAATATCTACCCAGCTCCTCAGCCTGCCAAAAAATATCAGCACTTATTATTTAGCAAGAACAATTGTAAAGGTTAAGCAACCAACTCAAAACAGTAATTCTCAAGCACAATACATAATGAATGATGTGATAGAAAACTAGCACCTGCTTTCTGCCAGCATGTGTAAGGACACCCCCATATTTAAGAACCATTAGTGCTTCAACAGGTCGTTCTTCTTCACCTTCCCCATTGCTTTTAGCAACTTTAACCCACTTCAGTGGCTTTAGTTGAACCTTCCTATAAATGCCAGAGAAATGCCCCCCCTGGATGCCAAAACATAAACAGTAAAACAAGCAGAAAAAGTTGACAGTTTGAGCTCTGGTTCCACATCTAAGAAAATGAAGAAAGTAGTATAAATCTTAACTACAAGATAAATGTGTTTTCCCTGTCTTCATAAATATTCAGGTATTTGATACCAGTTGAAGCATATTGATACCCGGTTGGTCAAATGCAAGTAATCAATAAAAAGGGTGTCTATGGAACTTAAGTGAGTCAGTCAGAAGAACGGGATTAGCATTATGTGCTGAAGTCTTTTGGTTCTTTCAGCGATTCTCTCAGTTCGAGAAAAACTTATATTGATCTAACTAACTGCTGCATAAACATGAATCCGACTTCCAAGACCATACTAAAGGTGACTTCCTCTGCCTGAATACAACAAATATGAACAATGGTTAAGAGTAAGAATGGTATTTCTTACCATCCTCTTTTGAATATGAACAATAGTTAAGAGTAAGAACCATTAACACTACTAACAGGTCGGTGGCAAGGGGTCTGAATGTGGATAATGGTTGCAAACTGTGTGGAAGTGGTAATGAAAGCCAAAGTCACCTGTTTTTTGAATGTTCACATTCAAAGGAGATTTGGCAGAAGATTAAAAGTAAGAATGGTATTTCTTCTCCAGCTTGTAGCCTCAAGGATGTTATGGACTGGTTTGTGAATTATGTGAAGGGGAAAAGTTTTGCTAGCTTGGTTTTGGAATGATCTTTTCGCTGCTGTGGTACCATATATGGTTAGAGCGGAGTCGGAGGATATTTCAGAATAAAGCAGTGGATAGTGGGATGTTAGCTTCAGGGGTTATTGCTAATATAAGGGCCTTCCTCTGCTCTAATAGGTCGGTGAAACCATCTCAGATAAACAAAGAACTGTGCAAGAGTTGGGACCTACCTGGTGCTATTTTGTAGAAACTCTAGCCTTGGCCAAGGCTGTTATATTTCCTGTCTGTTTTTTGTGTTGTAAAGTCTTTTGCTGAGCTTTTGTTCTAGGCTTTTGTTTATTTGTATAGTTAGGATGAGGCTGTAATAGGCTGCTGTCGTTTCCTCTGGGTTTTTCCCCAAATTTTGTTCTATTGGTTTGAGCTTTCAAAGAAATCATACTAATCAAAAAACAAAACAAAGACTGAACTGGAAACTTCATATATTATATTTCAAAAGACTCCATATGAGCGTACCTCTTCAAGAACTGCTTTAACTTGACGCAGTTTTTCAGCATGCTCAATATCTTCTGCTTCACTATCACTTTCCCGACCAGGTCTAGAAGATGTTAAAGTTCGACATTGAGTCACAAATACATTTTTTGTCAATGCAGAATTCGATAAGCATATATCATATATATTTTCTGTGCTCCAATCAACATGAAACGCAGTACCACTGGACTGAGAAGCCAAGGCAGCAACTTTTTACGCTGAAAGAGAAGTTTTACACTTAGAGCATCACCAATGGCATACTCAAATGTGGATACTCCAATGTTGCCACATCACCTTTTGAGTATTCATTTAATGGGTTTTAAAGTTAGCAATGTGAAGCTCTACAATGTTTCATTTTTGTCCATAATCAAAAGAAAGGAAAATGTTGGTAGTTTTGAGTATCCAAGTATGATTATTGGGAAAATGTTGATAGTTTTGAGTATCCAAATGCCAAAATTTGAGTATTTATAAAAAATGTTGCTAACTTTGAGTATTTATCCAAATGCCATTGTGAGCCTTTTTTGAGTATCCAAATGCCAAAATTTGAGTATTTTTCTATTTGAGTATGCCATTGAGGATGCTCTTAGAAGATATAAGTGTTGGGTTTGTGAAGCATGATTCAGTTTGGTTTGCCACTTAGCAGACTATGCCAGGGTTCGAACTGACTGGCTAGGTCGCCAGCGTCCGGGGCAGCGCCCCGTAAACCTCAAAAGAGAGATTATGGTAATTGGTGATGTAAAACACGATGATCTATATTTTCCTATAAAAAGTATCCAATGTAACCTATACTCTCTTCTTCAGATGATACATTGTAAAAATGGGTGTGAGCCATGAATACATCCAATTTCCCAATCGGGGAATGATAGGGGCGCAAATGTGCCCATTAACGGCCCCTAATTTATTATTGTTATGCCAGTTTAATATATTATTTGGAGCTTAATACTCGTTTTCTCTATTTCAGGACTTGCGGAACACGTGAATAATATTTAGAGCTAAAGCGCGAAACGGGATTTTATTTGATGTTAAAGCAAAGCCCATGATCAGAAAATTAGTCCAGAACATGAAGAAATTGGGCCTTGAATTACATCCCAGTTTGGTCGTTGCTATGGGAAAAAGTGACTTAAAGAATTGGTACTTTTATATTAATGTTAAATGGCCCATGCCCATGACTTGCATTTGAATATGGTGGGCCCAAGTTGTTTTAGAATTTTCAGCACATAATAGTCAAAGGGGTCCACCAGTGAGAAATTTAGGAAGGCATGAAATTGGATTGCTTGGAGAGGAGGCTGGTGTGAGTCGGTTCATGGGGATTATAAAAGTAAAGACGCAGCAAGGGTTTTGATTATCTTTTTCCTACAAATAACAGAGCGAGGGGCTGCAGCATAAGAGAAGAAAGCCGCACGAGGTTGCTGCTGGGTTTGGAGTTTAACTCCATGATCGGCTAATCGCTTCGATTAGGGTAATGAGGATGCCTCTCCGAGTAATATAGTTGTTCAGATTTTTAAGGTTCTATATTCAACGTTTGATTGTATGACTCGGATGATTCATAATTTTTATGAAAGTTTTTATTCTTCCAATCTTCTTATCGTATTTATATGCATGTTATTAAATACTATCATACAATAGTTTTTCAATGCTTCAAGATAGTTTCCGAGATAGATTATACGACATTAGACAGGTCGTGCTGCTCGTTAAGTCCGGTGAGAACCCGCGCTATGTTGAGATAGTCTATACTGAATATGAGTCTTGAGAATCTTTTTGGTGCAATGGTTGTCAATGCTTCGAGATAGGCTTTGAGATAGATTATACGACGTGAGACGGGTCGTGCCGCCCGTTAAGTCCGGTGAGACGATCCGTGCCGTGTTGAGATAGTCTATACGGAGTATGACTCGATTATATTTTTGGGGATTATCGATAGGAATTGCAACCCCGTCGGTGGTCTGGTAATATGTTGAATAGAACCTTAGATTTCATCACGATCCTATTATGAGGGGAGGTTGAATCGAAACCCTAGTCCATTCTCTCTTTTTCTTTCCAAACCTTTACTGCTTTTAATTTCAGTTTCACCAATCGAAATCCAAACTTCCTTTTGTTCTCAAAATTAAACTAGAAATTAATTGAAGGTACTGCGACTTAGCTTTTTACTCTCCGTGGACGATCTCGGACTTAACCACTGTTCTTCGGAATAATAGTTAATTCCCCGTTTTATAAATTATATTTTTGGTACGAAAACGACATACCAGGGAACCACGTAAATCTTTTTGTCGTGGCTTTTTTGTTTCTCAAAAAAAATTCTTCATGCGATTGTGTGTGTGTGTGTTGGTTTGGGTCGAATCCACATTTTAAGTACTTAGTTGAGAAGGAAGCACACAACCTAATGCATAGGCATAGCTATCAATCATGAATCACCAATGCTATTTGGTTCATGTTAAGTCATGAATAACCTATTTTTATTTCTTTTGGTGAGGAGTGTAATAGTTACTAGGAATTGTGTTGCATCTCAATATAACAACAAAGAGCAGTCACACAACAAAAAACTGCACATATGAAGGAGTATACCTAGGACGTGGTACCAAAATTCTGGTGGCGTCTAACAAATCTTGCAACTGAACAGCACTTTTAAGTTTTGTCTGCCAAAAGGAAGAAGAAAAATATTTTTAAAAAAAAAAAACTGAACGTAGCATTGGCCCAAACGAAATGGTAATGAAAATAGAAGAAGCACCTCAGATCTTGGCCGACCTCCATTGTATTTCAACATCAAATTTAGCAGCTTCTCCTCAGTAACCTTCAACTTTACCTTCTGTTTTGGAGTTCTGTCTCCACTGAGAACAAAGAAAATGACTATATATTAAAAATAAAAATCCACAGAATGCCACCTAATGAAGATAAAAGAAAAGGATATATCTTACTGACGAATGATGACGATCACACATCGTAGCTCCTCGGACTGCCCAAATGTGCCAATAATCCCACTCCCCTGACGAGTTAGTCCCTCGGAAGGCGGTGCCGGTTCGTTAACTTTCCATGGTAAAATTGGTGGAATTGTTGAAGAAAGATGGGGAGCTTTTGCGTCTAGAAACATCTTCCTCAACACACAAGCAGCATCATCATAATACCTGTAGCTCAGAAAATAGGGGCAAAATTTTGGTTCTGATGACGACAAAAGAGTACGTGGGATAACAAAACGAGGAGATAATAAATGTAACAATCGTATTATCTACCATGTTTGTTGCCATGGAGATCCACACTGCTACAAAAAAACGTGATATCCCATCCCACAACGGTGGGATACGGGAAGTAAGTGTGATATATAGGCTAATACACGTACATGGGCTTAAACATTTTGGGCCATATGGATAGACTCTTTATTCAAGTTACTGGGCTCGTGGCTGCTTGGCTCATTACAAAAACCACACTTGAAAGTCAAAAGTGTTGATTATCCATGTTCCCACTACCCTTAACAACTTCAACTCTAATTTGAGGAATCATCTGTGATCCTCAAAATCCGAAAATAAAGAAAAGTATCAAGCCGTATATATAAAACACAAAACAGGCCATGATAAAGGTTCAAAAGTCACACAACAAGATTACTCTGAAAGAAATAGTACAAAATGAACCACCAAGAAGACAGGAACATTGCAAAGCATCTCAGAGGTCTTCTTAGTGCATAACCTCATCCCCCGTTAAGACACTGTCGGTTGCAGAAATACCAAGCAAAACTCCTCAAAGAAATGTAATGGAAGTTGATATGAGAGCTTTGCAAATTGATGTACACAAACGAAGGATTATGTTACTTATCAATCTTTCAATGTTATACATACTATTAACTATGTTACCTATCAATCTTTCAGAGAAAACATTCTTCAACCTTCTACTTCTTGATAAGGATTTTAGTAAGTTCGTAACTTGGTGGAGATAAGAAAATCTTCATTTTTGGGGAATTTATGTCACCGAAGGGCAAACATGTTATGCACACCACTTGACGTAACAAAACATATCTCACTGTTGAGGGAAAGGATCTTGGCTACAACTATTTTTTTGTTAAAAGCTATTACTTTTTCAGCTAAAATTGATTTGCTGTAATTTTGAACTGCAAAAATATAAACTAATTAGCAAAGTAATTGGAAGCAAATGAACTAAGGTTGAATAATAGAGTTGTGGGGCTAGTCAGAAGAAATCAACGTCATCCAATGAGAATCAACATTTTGCGAATGCCAACAATGAGAATCACTGCAATGGATAGTAAAGAAAGTGTAACAAGTATTACTTGTAGGAGTTCTTCACGAAACTCCATCCATTTACATCGCAAACGTATGAACGTCCCTCGCAACGTAGAAGATCAAAACCACAAACCTGCAAGGAACATGAAGAAATATAAACCGACAACAAGACTAATGTGTTCTAAGAATGCATTTACATTTGTCTCTCCGGAAATCGTATTCATATGAGTTGAGGATTTAACATGTATCCATGCAAAGAAACATCAGCAGCAAACAAAAGTGCAGAACATTGTGTGGGAAATGGCACACATGTATAAACATGTGGGAAGAGAATGAAACTGTATCTGTATTTCAGTTTGGCTTCTTAGGTAAGTCACAATTAGAATACTTAGCAATATAATCATGACAACAGCAATACTAGTAGTACCAATGCCTGGGAAAAACAACTAAAACTTCTTAAGGATCCAGATGACTTACTGCTTGCCTAAATGCAATGCAAACATCTCTTGCCATTTGCTTCTCAGTTGGAGTAAGTAGCACAGGATACCTGACCTGCCACATCAAATAACAATTCAAACGTGCGTCACATAAGCTCCTCTCAAAGCCCAGGTATGAAGAGGACCAAAAACATCAGCTTATCCTAAACCAGGGTCATCAGACTTCATAGATGAACATACGGCTCACAATCTGATCTCATTCTTGGCTCATATATCCTAATGCCTTCAAAATGGTTGCCCGACTTTTACAGTTTTTACAAACCTCACATTCTATTTCTCTGATCAATGAGATCTCACGCACCTTATCACTGTCTCGAGATCTTACAAATAAAAGCCAAGCCCAAGAGAATAGAGATTAGAATAGTATGTATGTAATAAAACAGCCATTAGTTCTGAATATGAAAATGGCTTTGATGGCTCAATCTACTTAGAAAGTGCGTAGTTAAGTTGGCTTGGATCTTGCCAAAACTCAAGTTCTGCTTCAGATGAAAAAGGAACCGGTCATACATATAGGGAGTCAATCAAACAGCCATCATTTCTTTTTGCTGGATAACACACGTAAACCAACCAAGTCCAGCAGTTTGAAGGTTCATTGATAACTAGCCCCAGACAATGGAGAAGATAATTGAAGCTAGTTCAAGAAATCAGGAAACGAAGTCAATTAGATAGGTATGTAAGATATGTAGTTGGAGAACATTGCAAGCTGAAGACCCCAACTAGAAACAGCTGCAAACAAGATGGGGCTCTGTTTCAATATTGTGGAGATCTATCAAAGCAGATAGGTGGGGTTCAACAGCCAGAAATGGTGAGTCTCGGGATAGTGGGTGGGATTGAGTGGACAACCTGGTCAAATTTTCTTGGGTTGTGGGCTCCAAAATTCTAAAGGTTTTTGTCTAAAGTCTAAACAAAGGAGGCCCCCTTTAAGATGGGTCAATCCCTTCTAGTGGCCTGATGCTAGAACCCAACCCACCTAAGCACCCTCGATCTTCTCTTTGGGTTTGGGAGAAAGCGTAGAGCCTTGAGGGGAGCGGAAGCCAACATAGGCTTACTCAGGGGAGTAGGTGAGCAGCAGTTTTCTGATGATTAAGGAGGTGGAAAGTCCTTCAAACAAAGCAGAAGGTGAGATTCATCATGCATGGCTCAAACAAGATACCTGGTTTTATGCAGCAGCAATTAGTACCTTCTTCAACCTCAATTCGTATCCGATGAGGTTCTATCATTCTGGATTTGTCAATAGGTTTCAGAAGATGACGCATATTTTGAGGTGGTTGAGTGTGTTGTTTTCAGTCAATGGCAGAGCTAGGATTTAGGTTCGGAGGTGGCACTGTTTAACAGGAGTCTACTCGTATCTTTATACATATTGTTAGTAAAACTATGAAGATAAAGGTTAAGTGCAAAGTCAGGCTTTGTCTTGAACTTTGTTTCTTGATAAAACAAAAATAAAAGGCTTGATTCAATTTTCCATGGTCTTTAAATGAAAGTTTTTGAGAAATTTTTTTTAAGATATAACCATTCATCTTTTAAGGTGCTATTTTTGCATCGTTTTTGTGAAAAAATCAAGTTGTTTGAATACCGGTAAGTGCTGTAAAATAAAACTTTCTTTGGAACTGGGGGTGGCACGTGCCATCGCCCCACTAGGTTGCTCCGTCCCTGTTTTCAGTTATATGAAGGCAACGACCGAGTCATGGACAAGCTTAACAGGCCCTTCTGTGTTCTGTCGTTGCGATGGACGACTTGACTAGGAAGGAGGGGGTTGGAAACTTCTTGTCAAATGGCCCACGCCACACCACATCCGGAGAAGCTGTTCGCATGATTTCAAATTTAGTGAATATTTTAGTGCATTATATTTTGATTAAAATTGCAAATAAATACCATAGGATGATACTTTTAAACATAAATTTTGCAAGCCACATTGCATATCATGCATCGTTTAAATTTTTTATGCAAACCGATGCGTGTCTGTTCATACTTCTGAGCCCCAAATGGGTGATTCCCAATTTTCTACAACTGAGTCCAGACATTTCCAATACAAACATGGCTTCTAGGCTGGAAGATGGGCATAGAGATTGTCAATTCGTCATGGTTGATTGGCTCACCTTACCTTTTGTGTCACATAGAAATAAAAATAAAAAAAGGGGGCTACTCCCCGAGAGTGGCCGTACCCCCACCTTGACCAACCGTAGAGCGAGAAAGTAGTGACCAAATCCTGACATCTTGGGGCATCACATCCAACATGTGGAGTTCCCCAGACACGGTTATTGAGGTATAATACCTTCCTCTGCAACTCTGATGACACATACCCCAAGGTCTGATTCTTGGATGAAGAAGTAAACAAAATACCTCGACCTCATCAAACTTATAAGAGGCACCCCTCCTCCTCTCTCTCTCTCTCACACATACCACCAAGACTTCCCAGCCAGAAGCAGATAAAATACGAATAACTATTATGACCCAAAGGGAGAGAGAGTTAGAGAGTTAGAAATAATACTGAAAGAACGCTTCCGAAAGAATGAGGTAGAAGATCTCAATGCCAAGAAATAAGATTGAAAGAATGCTTCCGAAATAAAATTGTATGTGCCAGCAGGAGAAAAAAATGGTGAGTCACCTCTTACTTTCCTTGATTTTATTATGAGTGATTCGACACGATACCCCAAAATTGATCTCCCAGAAAATTGTAAGTACTTAGCTACTACTAATTGGACAAATAAAAACTAGGATCCATTCCCTTCACAAATTGTTCGAAGTGTGCAACAGAAGAATGTTACTGAACTCATGTGAAAATGTTTCATAGTTGTTTCAGTTTACTAGTTCTATATATGCACGTGCATACGAAATGTCAATTTCAGATAACATACCCCTTGGAATTAGAAAGGAGAGAAGAAGCGAGGCTGTTTAAGTGTCTTTCTGGATAGATACATACGTGCATGACTGCATGTACACAAATGTCTAGCTCAAATTACTTACTTCTTTGCCATCAGGATTTCTCATAACAACACCATCAACAACAGGAGATTTCCTTGCCTCAGCATGTGCATACTCAGTGCCAACAGTATAAACCTGTCAGAATTTGACAGATAGGCAGTTCTGTAACAATTCATGTGGGAATTGTTTCAGCAAGAAGCAATGTTTAAGAGCGACAGAGAATGCTACAAGACGAAGACAGAACAGTAGCCTCAGCGATAATACTTTCAACCAACACTACTAAAACAAGAAGTTAGACAATGACAGCAATGAGAAATTATTCCTTATACTTGTTTGAATAAAATGCTATTTTACAATGTGGACAAGGCATTTCAAGAATATGTGAGCTTTATCCATAATCATGTGGACAGCTCAAAATGTGAGACATGCTTGTTGTCTACATCTTTCACACACATATCCAACACCCTTGCCTTGCGCAAGTGGCACGTGTCTTTACCTGGGACTTTACACATTAAGAGTAGCATGTCTAATTATCTTCGAGCAAAAGCACAAGAACAACACATATTTGCTTAAGTATAGAAACAGATATATGTGCAAAAGGATGGAATATTAATCTGCTAATTTGTTCTCCTTGCAATTTTCCGAGATGTTTAAAGACATAGTACATTCAGAAAAGGATAAGGATGAGGAGAAGAACGAAAAAAATAAATTAAGAGACGAAATGAAGGATGAAAGGACTCTCAAGCAGCAGAGGGATACACATAAAGCAGTAAAAGATGAAACAGCGTCATCGTGACTCCTGCAAACTTTTTAATGACAGAAAACATCGAAACGAGAAAACTTTCACTCTGTTTCTCTGCTCCTAAAGTTAAATATTTATTATCAAATTAGCAACACTTCCAATTGAATCACTCCACAAAGGCACAATAGCTTCTCCCGTGCTAATGAAATGGGGAAGGTCAGGTGAATAGATCTTCCACGGTGAGTGAATGCCATCGGGATTATAATCTGCCTTATAAAATCATTATTGAGCAGTTTCGTTATTACTAGATGTAGTTCATCTAGTTAATTATAGATTCCAGGATAAGATGCTGTGTCTTTATAGGATATCCCTTTTGGCTTTAAAGGCATCCATTACAAATCATCAAGCCAGATTGATCATCACACAACTCTGACTGTTGATCAGATGTCGTGTTACACCATCTACTGACAACCACATACCATCTCGAGGTGCTAAAAGCATTGATAAAATGACAGTAAGAGATCAAGGACGAGAAAACTTCAAGAATGATCGATGTCCAACGAATAATCAACGAGAACTAAGCCAGCCTTACAGCAAAGTGCAAAAAAAAGAATCCAATCAACAACAGTACAAAAGCATAGACCAGAAAACCTTGACATCTGTTCCTCCTGTTGGCATAAATTCCTCATATATATAAGAGCCTTCACGCCTCACTCTTCTAACTTCTGGATGAAACTCACTGGACCTGTTACCAACCTGAATTTCCAAACAAATGAAACTATAAGAATCAATGGTGTAAGGATAGTCACAAAATTCAAGCTGAGATGGTTCCATGGTCAACTCAGAAATAGAGTACCCCACTACTATCTACTACAGGAAAACATCAAGACAGTGTCGAGGAGACAAAAACAAACATGTTGTAATCACAAAATGGAAGAAAGGAGGATATGTTAGGCAGAAAAGACAAGCTTGAATGTAAAGTCTTGGTTTCACAAATCAGTGCAAGCTGGACAACTGAAACACAAAAGACAACCCAAGAGAGGAAATAACTCTATATCTGGTAGACTGCTACTGCATAACAACAAAGCAAAACACATAGAAATATAAAATCATAACATATCCTGCGAGAGATCATTTACTCATTTTAACTTCAGACGAATAGATATAGACACTAAACTTGATGACCTGGTTCCCTCTTGTTAAACTTCTTACCAAGGAACGCCTAGTCATTCTACAACATCTTTACTCCCCCAAGCTTGAGAAGCAGTGCATGGAGGAAGAATCAACCGTACAGAATCCTTGATTTCCACTACTGACAATTTCCACTACTGACATCAGCTTCTTTCAAACAATGGAAGATAGGATTACAAGTCATTTAGGAATACTGTCACTAATTTCGTGGTATGTATGCCTGCAGACAAGCCTAATTAGCAGACGTATGAGTACAGATGCCAAGTCTACAGAATAATGACAGACCAATCATCAATTACCTTCAAAATGGGTTCAGACTCAGTGCTGTCATTGAAACAAAAAAGTTGATCTCACTAAACAAAATCTATAATCGCAAGCAGGTTGAGATGTAAGACAACTGAGCCAACCAACTTGCCACTATTTAAGCGTTCAAGAATTTCCTTTACTTTTACACCGCTTGCATATCAACCTCATGCCACTGATGTGACAATGACGATACACAACAGAGAAGACGGTAACTGTATCTCAGCATTTTTTTTCGCTTTTAAAGGTTGTAACTGAGAATCCAAAGTGGAAATTAAGCCAAACAAAGAGATAATACTAAATTCCCACCTTCCGAAACAATTCTTTCATTCCCCCACCTGCTGCACTAGGGTAATATATCATTATGCTGTGATCATCACCTTCACAAAAGCAAAAAACGGAAATTCATTACCAGTACGCTTGCAAAATAACAACAATTGGCTAAAACCGAAACTTCTACCATAAAGCAATGAACAAAATTTACCCTGGATGATCGTAATAAGATTCAGAAACACATAATTAAGCTCTGCTATGATATAAGCAGCAAAGAATCACGGATGTGGAAACGGACAGGATACATACACGCCACTTTGAGGACACAATATACATGTACATAAAGACTTCATTTTTTCCAAATTGTGATTAAGGACAAAAATAATGCAAAAACTACGACGATATACACATACAAGAGGAACTGCATCAACAAAACCAACATTGACAACAATTTGAAACGAATGCAGGAACAAAAAAAGGTTTACCATGAACGGGTTTCTCCACAAAAGGCTTCAAGAAGCGATTCCCATAAACCTCAACATAATCTTCTTCCTCAACAAAATAATCCAGCTCTTGATATGGCACCTCTCTATTTACAAGGGCATATCTTGGTACAGGAATACCAAACATTTCAAGACGCTTAAGTTTGGAGGCACAGAAGAGAAACATCAAAAAAAGGGAGCATTGGTCAGACATTCAAAATACCAAAATGGTAACGATTAAAACTAGCAACAGATCAATTGAGAAGTCAACCAAACCAAACTAAGCTCAATTGGGGTCGGCTTCATGAATCATTTTTCTCCATTCTGCACCGTCAAGGGCAATACCGTCAATTACCTTAACTAATTCATATCTTTTTTTACCAGACCATCCCATGTCAATAAGCATTTCCCTCCCCCCTAGCATTTCCATTAATAGTAGTATTATCCCTTTTCCTTAATGTTGCATCTGCTGGCAAAGTAGGATAGAGAAAAGAGGTCATGTAGCCATGTCAACGAATATGCCTCATTTGTATCACCAAAAAAAAAAACTCATTCTTTCACCATGTTGTGTAGTATTTCGTTCAGTTTTCCAGTATGTTTTGGACGAAAGAAAGAAATTCAGGTACACATTCATCGTTTGTGTCAATGTCCTAGGAAACAGAAATATCTCGGCTGTTCGTCTATGGATAAGCAGAAAAAAATCTTTTCAGGGGAAGCAACCTCTAAATGACATCAATCAGCAGCAAAATCTGTAACAGATGAATGAGCTCACTTTACAAAGGTCATGCTCTCTCCTTTCCCTCTAAGAACATTAGCATTTTAGCAATCAAATGGACCCAATGACCTATCCCCCTTTGTGGATGTCAACAATCAACAAGGTACTTATTAGGAATTGATTTCACGTAAGGAAACTTCATGGTCTTGTTGATAACTACTACTCTTGCAAAACCACCAGAAGCAGCAAGATTGTCTTTCCTAATGTCTCAATACTATAATCAACAAAGTTTCCAAGCAAAAGATTCGCAGTGGAATGCTTTAAAAAGAAGTATAACTGAAAATCAAGATGTAAAAATTGCAATATCCATTCAACAATCAGCATCTATAGTCATAAACAATACTGTAAGAAAACAAAAAAAACACCAGTACTATGAATATGAACTATGACAAGAAGAAGAGTAATCAAAAAGCATACCTCGTATACCTTCCTTCTGTCATGGAGAAGGTGTTGTTGCTCCAATTCATTCACAAGAAAAGGCCTGAAAACCAGAGAATGCACAGCATTCCATTGACTAGTTAATTATTCATCTGGAAAACTGCAAAAGTTCCCTTACGAGGAATTTCTAAATCTTGATTTTAGGTAAACAAACAGGCACCAGCATGAATCTTGTTTTGAAAAACTACCCAATGCCTACTTCTGTCTTAATGCATTCGGAAAAAGCACTTACCTTCTCAAAATGTAAAGCATCTGAGTAGAGAAAAATGAGGTGTGGGAGATGGGGAAGGAAACTTACTTCCTCAATGCAGCATACGCCTCAGCCTTCTCAAGGGGATAACCAGAAGAATAGAAGGCAATCAAGCAATCGCATACTGGCCAGCTGAAAATAATTTAGACACTGAGGCAAATTAGTCACTTGGTAGACACAAATACACACTAACGATTACTTCAACTCTTCCAAACAATAGATGAAACAAAGACCAAAATCTACTCTGTAGTCTGTAGAAGTTGGTATACATGATACTCTCAGCAGAGTGTTATCACTATGCAACATTGTAAAAAATGCCAACCTGGTGGTTTGTTCCAACATATGAAAGGAATTGCCAGAAAGGGCTCGCAACAAAGCATAGTTAATGGGAAAATGTTTAAAAAGTAAACTCAACACCATATGACATTACATAGGATTCAATCAACTAGATATTTTATCCGGTAGAGTGTAGAGGACAGGAACCTAAGTAACCACTTCAGTCACCCAAAATAAAATATTCAGCTTTGATCCTCATGCCTCTCATCCAGGGCAGACATAACAAGACATTGACAGTTAAGACTTAAGAGTACCAAGACCATTCAATTTCTCGATTTCTTTGGTGTTTTTGTCTTTCCTTAATGTCTATGGCTTGACACCAACTGTGCTCTACAAATATATAATCAAGGTGGAGGGGTGACGAACTTTCCACTATGTTCAATCTAAATACATAAATACTGATCAAAACAATAATTGAATGAGTGGTATAAATTCAAAAGAAGGGCCTTAGGCCTAGCCAGACATGAATGTTCAATGTATGACGTAGGGACCATCACTACCAATTCAGAAGAAGGGCCTTAGGCCTAGCCAGACATGAATGTTCAGTGTATGACGTAGCTCCACCATCCAATTCAAGTTCCACTAAACAGTTCCATTTTCTTTGCAAGTCATATTAGCCGTATATTTGTATTAACTATCATCAGCTAGGAAGCTAGTAATGCATCAGATCATAAAAGAAAAAAAGGAAGGTAGTAATGCAAGGGTTAGGTAGTTAACCAAAACTGTCAGTTAAACTTCTGTTCACCGTATAGAACTTGGCTTACTCTCAGTAAATGTAAGTGAAATGAACTGTAAATCGCTTTCTTCTCTACAAAGTAAATAATGAAATCTCCAATTCTCCCATTCGTCTTTTTACAAAGTCAGCATTATATGGAAAGAAAAGATGTCCAAATTTAAAACAACTACATCGCAATACCTATAAATGCCAGCACCGATGAAAACTGTAAACGAGCACAAAATATGTTTCAGTTAATTTCATCGAAATGTACCTCTCCATCGGATCCTCGAGAATAACCTTGTCCCCGAAATACTTTATCTACCACAAATATACAAGAGAAATCATAAGAAAGAACACCTATCATCACAGATTAGGCCCAAATTCGACAATTAAGTACGTACTCTGGAAAAGAAAAACAAAAACTAGTACTAACAAATACTCCACAGTGCATTGTTAGAAATTTGACTTCCATTCTTCTTTAACATCCAACTCCTTTCAGTTCTTGTTTATTTGGCAAGTGGCCTCTAGTAGGACCACAAAGGAGCCGAGCCAAATTTTGATGTGTTCGAGCTCAGCTCATCAAAACTAGTCTAGCTCAAGATCGAGTCGATCCCAAATAATCAAGCTCAAGCTCTGCTCGTTCATTGTCGAGGTGTTCAAGCTCGGTTTGTTTACTACACAACCTTCTATAAATGAGCTGAGCCTATGCAGCCAAACCGAGCTTCCATAATCGAGCCAGTTACAAGTAACTCGAACAGCTCCGTTCCTTTGCGGCCCTAACATCTAGTACAATCAAATTCATCTCATTAATCAATAACGCTTAATTAATTACCTCAAATTCACCAAACGCCTGTAGCCTGTCCAAAATCTGCCCCATCGGAGCCGAAAAAACCTGCACAAAATCGCCATATTACAACTGATACACAAAGTGATTTCGCTACACAACAGACGATTACTTATTACTCGGTTTTTTTTGGATCAATGTAATAAAGCAACAAGAACAGAACCTCGGAGCCGCATTTCACCTTCTTTTCCATTACGCAAACACCAACTTTAATCTTTTTAACCAAACTTCCCTCCTCCTCCTCCTCCTCCTCCTCCATTTCTCTCTCTCTAAACTGTCTCATCTCTGAATGACTTTCTCTCTCTACAACTGATAGCTCTTTTTTGTTGTCTCTCACCTCCTTCACTGTTCAAACACGCATATACAAAAACGTGTGTGTATATATATACATATATATGTATATATAAATGTGTGTATATAAGATTTAAGGGAAGTAAATAAATTCGTCCGTGAAATGTAACGGAACCGCCATAAACAGTTACCAGATGCTGGAATTCCGGTGGTGGCGCAAAAAGGATGGTAAGAGATCTCTGAAGCGCCGATGTTTCAGCTTGTGGTGAGAGGAGAGAGAAAGAAGAGAGAGAGAGAGAGAGAGAGAGAGAGAGAGAGAGAAGAGACCTGAAAAGCGTGAAGACGTAACAACCAAGAGAGAGAGAGAGAAGAGGTGTATGTATCTTTGGGGATCGGATCGTATCCAGTGGAGTCCACGTTGTACGGTGGTGGTTTTCCTATTTTTGTATTTTTTGTTTTGTCAGGTCTTTAATTTAAAAAATCATTAAGATGCAATCAATCATTAGGATTTAAATATTTTCTTAAAAAAAAGGAGATACAGGTGTGTGTAACAAATAAATGTTGAGCATATTTTTGTGTACGGTACGTATATTCTTGATACTAGAGGCCGGGGCACACGCAATTCGTGTGCAAGTCGAATTTTGACAAAAAAATAAAAGGAATAAAAGTATCCGGTTTATTATTTGATCGTGTGTGCATTGCCCGTCATTTTTTTAAATCAATTTTAATTATTTCTTAATGGTTTCTTAGATAAGTAACGATTAAGAAAGGATTCAAGGGAGAGACTTGAATTTGATGTAGTTCAGCAAAGCACTTTTTTTAAAAAACGTAATAGATGTTAAGTCGATATCTTTAAAAAAAAAAAATCCAGCCATCATTTTGTAGGACAAAATATGGCTGTTATTATTTTTTTCATTAAAAATCTCCTTAATTTATATATATTGTTATTTATCTCTTTAAAAAAAACACGATGCACACGCGATTAAATGATATGCCCGGTGTTTTTGTTCATACTTTTTCACTGCCCATCATTTTTTCTTAGTTCTGTGATATTTCCAAACGGAAATGGGTCGGAAAACAGTGTGGGTACATTTTAGTTACAGCAATTTCCATTTTCCAGTGAGTTTAGAATTTAAGAAACTGAAATGGACAGGGGAAGGAGAGACGAACCTGGGATATTGGTGGAAGGTGGCTGATTTGTAGACATCTGATGCCAGAATGCAGTTCATGAGGATGCTAATGCAATTGATAAGAATGTTTTGTATGATTTTGATGCAGAGAAGTGAGGTAAAGGAAGAGAAGAGAAGTTATGGTTTGGGGGAGGATGTGGGGTGGCACATATTCAAAAAAATGATGGGTAGTGAATTAAGGGGGTGTGCCACTAACTTGGATTTTTTGGTTTTTTGGCTTTTTTATGTGAGAGTTCGAAAAACGCGTTGGCTTTTTGTGGTTTTTTATGTGATGTATTGTGAGGGGATGATATGTCTCGAAAAACATAATAAATTGGCTTTTAGCTTTTTGAGTTAGTGGAACAGGGCCTAAGAACGTGGGTGGCAGTTGATGCAATTTTTTTGCTCCTACGGCCTCCATGATATTCGTGATATTCCTGCATGTAGTTTACTTTCTTCGTAGTTGACATTGGGCATGATGGGCAGTGAACTCTACATGGGTGGCAGTTGATTTAAAATATACAAAAAAAATTTCCTGTCCCTCATATGGCAGTTATGTTTTGAAAAAAATATAAAAAGTGAAGTTTGTAGGGGCAAAAAAGAAAATCACTTTTATTACAGGTTTCAAAAAATGGCTACACCAAATTGATGCTCTCCATTTATCCCTCCGTCCCAAAATGTTTGACACACATCCACTATTCACACCTCTCGAAAAATTATCTATATTTTCTAAGGTATAATGAATTAAATATGCAATATAGGTCTTGTTTAACATATTTTGCTTAGTTTTATTAAACAAAAAATTTCAAATCATAAAAAGTAGTATAAATTACAAAATAAAGATGATTTTTTGAGAGGTGTGAATAGTGTTTTTGGCCAAACATTTTGGGACGGAGGGAGTAAAATATATGTGTCACGCACTGTTTTGGTTATGTACGTAATAAGACGGTATATCTTGAAAGTGTATGGTTCAGCACTTAATTTTGGAAAATATTAGATGATAATTTTAATATTATTTTTGAAATGGAAAATGCTAATCTCTATATCTTGAAAGTGTATGGTATTGAATTTTTTATTTTTTTTTGTCATTCGATATACGTTAGTGGGGGTTAGAGGGAGAGTTAGTGAGTTAATCCGGAGGGAGTCTAAAAGCTATCCATAGCCCTAAACACCAAACACCTCTACGAAGGCTCGACATTGGTCTCCCTTGTGGGAGAACCAAGAAATAACCGCTAGGCTACAAGCCCTTGGTTGGTATTGAACTTCACACCCCTCTTTTCAACACTTGCACCCTTTTTTGTTTTTATTAGGGTGAAATTACTAAAATACCCCTTCATTTTATAATCCTTGGGGGTGTAGATGTTGAAATAGAGGGGTATTTCAGTAATTTCACCCTAATAAAAACGAAAAAGGGGGTGCAACTGTTGAAAAGGGGGGTGTGAAGTTCAATTCCCATTTTTTGGCTCTTTAGTTACGTATTTGTAGGGTATTACGTGTTTTTGCGAAGTTGGATGTGCATACAAGCTCAAAATATTTACATATTTTTTATTAGTTAGGTATTTTTCCCATTTATTTTTGCCGTTTTTGGTTTTAGTTATATACCTTTTTTAAACACCAAATTATTTGTACCGTCAATTTTTTCCCCCCCATATGTATCTATATAGTGTTGTTGACGTTTTGTACCATATCCTTTTAGGAAAGAAAACACTGAGCAACTTCCGAGTCTTTTCCGGTTTGTACAAATAGGTAAATTACCTTCGAAAAAATTAAAACGATTTTTAAAGTATAGTTGCTTGAATTTATTATGTTCGTCTTAAAATAAAATAAAAAACGTTCACTACTTTCATTGAAAAACCGCAATATCTTGAAATTTATATTGGCCATCGATATTTTTTTAGTCAAATTTGCTAACACTATCATCTGCTATCGACTCAAGCTGCTGCTGCTTCTTCTTCTTCATTTTAAAATACGCGATGTATCAAGTCTTTTTTTATGCAGTATAATTAATACCACCATGGGCTTGTCGGTTAAGACTTATTCCTAAGTGAAAGCAACGAACATAAATGGGAAAATTTAAGAGTTCACATTATCTCTTAGGTCTTAAAGTGTTCCTTGAAAGCGACAAACGCTTATGCCGTGACCCCCAAAAAATTACTGATAATAAGGCTATTCCAAACTTTATAGGGAGTTATGTTAGGTATAATCTCCTTATGTTGGCGTAATTAATACATTTATTGCTTAAAATGGAGGAAAATAATATATAATGATCTTTTGCATTCTTGTAATGATAAATACTTTCAGAAATTTGATCGACCTTTTTTCCATTTTTTTTTAAAGATTGATTTACTGTTTCTTTTGTTAATTTCCTCGTAAAACACTAAAACTACATAAGGCCGGGCCCAATCTCGATATTTGCCTAGGATCCCTAAAATGTTAGGGACGGCTCTTCCTAAGTCCTATCAACTCTTATAAAGCCAGCCCATATGAAATCTTGCCTCGTTTTTTAAAAAGGTCTTCGCCATGATGAGGTTGGTCTTCAAAAATATTACTTCAAAAGTGCGCTTAAACTAGACCGGAGAGAAATTCATCCCCTCCATTATCCGACTCATTCTGTGGTGTCTAGAAAGAGCTTGATGATCTGGAGATCAAGAAGGATTCTCGAATATGCATGTGGTGAGGGATTTTGGATGGGGGCGTGCAAAGGTTTTGACGTTTTGTCACCTTTTGCTTCTTTTTTTCTGGTCACCTTTTGCTTTACATTTTTTTTCTTTTTTTTGGTACATAATACCTTTTGGTTTACATGGCCTACTTTATAGTACGTAACAAAGTTGCTTGTCTTTGTCTCTGCCTAAAAGTTTCAGGGGTGTGTCTCCTTGCTGAAGGGATGGGATCCTCACCGGTCCCTTTTTCGGAACTAGACGATCCTTCCCCAAGGATCTGTTTCAAAAAATTGGAATTGTTGATATTTTAGACATAGTCAATAATATTATTGCATGCCAGAACTTATACTAAAAAGATATTGGTTTTATCTGTTTTCCAAATATATTTATCAATTATTTCCGATTTACCTAAAAAATATATATATTTATCAAGGGTCTTGCTAACGTGTGCCCAATAAGCACACACAAACAAAAACAACACACACTCCAATACACTTTTTATATTTTTCAATACACTTTTACATATTCCAATACACTTTTCACACATTTCAATACATTTTTTCAACCTCAACGTGTGCCCAATGGGCACACGTTAGCATTTTCCATTTAGCAATAGAAAAATGAGTTTTTACCTGTGTTGCAATATTTTCTAAACTCATTTTCCTCGATGTAAATGTGTTTTCGAAAATATTAGATGATATCCAATTCATATGATCACTTGGACATGCCTATTATTCTCGACGAGATCTAAAATATCAATAGTTTCTATCATCAGACCCGGACATAACCGTCCAGTCCCAAGGGAGAGAATCTTTTTCCTTGCTAAAGTCCAGACAAAAAGTAAACACAATCTTTCACTAAACCTTTTTTTAAGTGGAGCTAGATGTTGGGGATACTCATTACTCAGGATCTGGAGACTTTTGGACATCCTACTTTATTTTGAAAATCACAATCAAGAAAGTCTGTGTTGGTATAAATCCATCCTGATACTCAGGATCTGGAGACTTTTGGATTAATTTAGGCTTATTTGCAATAACACCCCCTCAACTATCACTTTTTTGCAACATGACCCCCTAAACTAAAAAACATGTCAACATGACCCCCTCAACTATCAAAATCAACCAACATGACCCCTTCCGTCCAAATCCGTTAAAAAAATTAAGAATTTGGACGGAAAATTGAAAAGTTAATGGATATTTGAAACATTAACCCAAAAATGTCCCCTCCCTCTCTCCCTGTTCTGTCCTCAACCCCTTTCCCTCCTTGTACCTAAACAATAAACAGATTTTCAATCAAATTTCCCCAAACCCAGATTTCGAACCCATTTTAAAACCCAGAATTTCCAAAACAAAAACCTATTTTTTGATCCCCAAACCCAGATTTCGAACGCATTCTCAAACCCGAAATTTTCAAAAACAAAAAATTGTTTTTCAAAGCTATCCCAATGCCACCATCCGAATGCAAAAAAAAATAATAATAATACTAAAATTAAAACTTACGGATAACAAACCCATTATTTGAATTTTATAATCATACCCACCATCCCAATGCCTCTAATTACCAGTTCAACAAGCTCCAAAATATTTTTCAAATAATATAACTCAAAAGGGAAGTAGATATTACGATAGAACATATAACTGCTTTTTTTATCACATCACTTAAGTAACAAAACAAGTATTCTGCAAATCCATACTAGAATACAAGAAAATCCTTCTTAATAAGCACTTGCCATTTGAAAATAAGCAATTGAATCTTACAGTTCCTAAAAATTTTGCTAGTTCTCTCCGTAACAAAAAAACTTAGACTAATTATAGGATTGCAACAAAAAACCACACCTACTCGATAACGGAAGGCTCTGGAGGGAATCCATGGATCAGACCGAATACAAGATGTCCAGGAAAAAAAATACCCGAGGGTATATAAAGGTTCATGGAATAGAAAGCTCCGCACAGGGAGATGAGCCAAACTTTCGAAGCTTCAACGCCGACGAACCAAGAAACCTTGACTCCACACCTACGGACCAGAAAATCACCAAAGGTAGCAGTTTCACTCCGATGAACAAGACCACCAGCTTTCTTCGACAAGCCGGAGAAAACTGGAGGAAAGACTGGTCGAAGAGTGTGGAGTGGCGGCGATGTCGACCAAAAGTGAGCGGTTATGGTGGAGTAGGGGAAGGGGAAACCAAATCTACACTCAAAAGGTTTATTCCTCCCCTCCCGCCGCCGCAAAGGGTGGTGAGGCCCTATGGGGGAAGGGGAGAAGAGGTGTGGTGATTAGGGTTGGAAGTTTGGGAGAGAGAGTCTGGAAAATACTCTAGAGAGAGAGAGAATGTGGGGATTTTTTTCACAAGAATTCGTTCATTGTTTTAACATATACGGGGTATCATAGTCTTTTCCCTCATTTCCGTCCAAAAATTTAACAGATTTGAGGGGAGGGGTGAAGTTGCTTGATTTTGATAGTTGAGGGGGTGAAGTTGATGTGTTTTGTAGTTGAGGGGGTCATGTTGCCAAAAAGTGATAGTTGAGGGGGTGTTCTTGCAAATAAGCCATTAATTTATCCTTAACAGCATGGTTTTAACTTAAAAGAGTACAGGAAAAGGAAAATCAACATAACCAGAAAGGATGAATTCTTAAACTATCCCCAACCAAATGGCCGGTGCTTTTCTTTGCGTTGCTTTGGAGGTTGGGCTACTAGGTTGGATTTTTGGGCTTAATTAGTTTTGCTGATTGGGAATTACATTAACGGTTTGAGTCTGGCTCGTCGACGTTCGGGTTGGCTTCTGGGGTGGTGGATGTTTGAAGTGGTAGGTTTTACTTTGTTGCAATTTAACGCAAATAAGCTCAGGGAGATCACCACATATGAATCAGGATTTTCCACAGCAGTTTCTTCTTTCTCCACTGTTGCGTCTCTTTCCAGCAATTTCTCTACCGGTTTTAGAGCACTGTAGTTGGCCTAGGTCATCTAGTTGCACGTTGTCTAACCGTGTCGCAATACTCTCGACCTAGGGTAAGATGTGACTCCAAACAGTATTGGACAGTTTCTGCAGGGAAGCCTTGTCAATTGTGGAACTACCGAGATAGTTGTTCATCAACATTTCGTATCACAAGATCTCACACAAGGCTGTCAGCTCTCCTTTTGACTGGATATATCCTTGATTTAATTTGGTTGTATGTTTTGTTTATCTTGTCTTTCATTTGTCTTTCTCAGCTATTTTCGTTTGAACTCGGTAGGTTGTAATAGTTTTTATTAATGAAATTCTTCCTATTTCTCTAAAAAAAAAAAAATGGTCAATAACTCATTTTTTTTTAGTAGTTTCCAACCCTAATGATAATAGAGTACAATTTATAAGGATCATCAATTTTTTTTTTTGTCATTCGTCATTCCTCATTTATTACATGGGGGGAATGAGATTCAATCCCAGGATACAGTGTAGGGCATCCAAGAGCTCTACCGCATGAGTTAGTCACCACTTGCAAAGGATCATCAATTATCAATACGATATTTAGCGATGAAGCTAGAATTCACGACAATTCTTCACTTGAGACACATGCAATCTTCCCGAAGGTTTTTTGTGCACGAATAATCTCTCTTTATTCTATACATTTTCAATTATAGAATGATTATTATAGAATCATGTCTCCATAAAGATGATTTAAAACCATCTGTCTATTTTCTAGTAGTATGTTTTTAGTAGAGATGTGCCAATAATATCTAGTATAAACAACTGCAGAATTCGGGTATTTTTGCTAACTCGTTTGTGCCTGTGTTAATCGTGTTAATCAAACACTACATCTTTTTATCCTTTTAATTAAAGGGTCTAAGTGAGGGAATGGGGGATGTTGTCCCTCATGCATGTTGACCCCATCCGAGTCGTTCGTGTTCGGCTATCAACGGTCCAGATTTGTTCGAACCCAAACAGATCTACACCGTTCATTACCAATTGATCTGGATCGATAATCACCAAACACAAACGGCTCGGATATGATCAGTATGAATGATATCCCTTAAGGGACAGCACGCCCCCGGATATTTCTTTTTAAGATTACAGGGGAATAAATTAATCAATTTTCCAGCCGCCTTTACCGCCACACATGTACGGAATAATAGTATGTGATTGTAAAGGCTGTCGGTGATACTCCTCCAAGAGCAAGTACAATAATTTTCCTTGGAGACGTTAATTAGAGGCCCTACCTCAGTACCATTAAACTTAGCCCTACTAGTCCAAGTCAACGGTCCCGATTAAAAATCACTATGCACTATTACCAACTCATGTAGTGGCGTAGTCGAAAATACTCACTCCGTCCCAATTTGTTTGCTCACTACTAAACTACGTGCAATTTTCAAACTAAAAAATAATGTACTTGCAAAAATAATTTTCTGATCAATATGGATCTTGTTTGATAGATCTCATTCAAAACTTTAACGGTGCAAAAAAAATTCAAAAATTATTTTGATAAATACATTAATTTTTAGTTTGAAAATTACACGTAGTTTCGTAGTGAGCAAACAAATTGGGACAGAGATATGTGTTACTGGGCACTATATCACTATATATGAACAAAAACTCTGAAAACAGTTGACAACATCCCACCGATCAACGACTTGATGGTTATTAGTGATGCGATGGTGGCTTGCGTGTTAATTGTTACATCACGAGAAACGAAGGAGAGTTTTCAAGTATAAGAGTACTGTTTTGTTCACCCACCTAATTAATAGGTGAGAACATTATTCACTATCCATACTGGGTGAAAATTACTCATTTTTAAAAAAATTCACGCTCGATTTTTACTTGATATATAATCAGAAATATTTATTTTTGTGGGACTTGTTTTAGTAACAATTCAAACAAATCATTCTCATTTTGATAAGTATTTGATTGAACAACATGGTCTTGCAACAAACAATTAGATAGTTTGATTAAACACTTATGAATGTCTAATTGAGATATATTTTTACAGAGCCAATTAAAAGGTCAAAACATTAAAAGATAGCTTCGACGATTGAAATGAGACCTAATATGAATCCTAAATAAAGTAGATATGTTCACCCTATTTTTAGTTCGTGAACATGATAACGTTGATATGTGCGTAGTTGAGTGAGCCAGTTGGCTCAACTATATAAAAAGCAATAAGTATTTGGTTCAAGTAAAATTAAGACTACCAATTTTATTTTTTTTAAATAATAATTAAAATTGAAGAAAATGCAGTTTGGGCCCGTGCCCACAGTGGTCCTTGAGTGGCTCCGCCACTGACTCCATGAAGAGTAAAGAAGCCCGTTTCTGTAAATCTTATCAACTTTTTTTGGTTTTCTGACTTTTTTAAAAGTCTCAAAAATTTCTCCTCACATAAAAAGCTCCAAAAAGTCATAATAAAATAAACAGTTTTACTTTTGTCTACTATTTATAAAAAAAAAATCTCCGATAAACACACCCTAAAAATAACAGCAGAAGGAGCAAAATTGTTGAGCAACATCCATTTAAACCTCAGAATATAGTCCAGCAAATCCACTTATTAGTATCACTATGAATTTGTTTAAAGTTATTTTTTGACTTGTTACAACGAGAAAAGCAAAAGAATAGCAATATATATTAATTATTGTGCCGATTTCGGATCATTGTAGCACAATCCCAAATCAATTTTATTTTTATTTTATCAACAAGCAAGATTATACTAATGAAAAAACCCAACAACGCTAACATTCATTATGTTGATAAAAACCCAAATCAAGTTCATTTGAATAAACTCATCGCATTTTTCTATACAATGGCTTAGATCGCCTTACCATTTGATGCATTTTTTAAGATAACAATGGGTAGACATAAATTTTGCCCCTGACTTTTGACACCCTGGGCAATGGGTGAACTTCCTCTAAAGTATGCTTTCTCCGGTTGCTGTTTTTGTTGACAAAGATGTTTTTTTTTTTTTGGTCATTCGATATACATCAGTTGGGCACTGGGGGTTAGCGGGAGAGTTAATGAGTTAGTTTATAGGGAGTCAAGAAGCTATTTTTTTTTGGGTCATTCGATATACATCAGTGGGGCACTGAGGGTTAGCAGGAGAGTTAATTAGTTACTAGTTCAGAGGGAGTTCAGAAGCTATCCATAGCCCTAAACTCCAAATGCTTTTGCCGAGGCTCGAACCCTGGTCTCGTGTGTGGGAGAACCAGAAATAACCACTAGGTTGCAAGCCCTTGGTTGACAAATTAAAGATGATTTAGACTGAACTAATCTGGAGTATTTCTTTTTGAAATTTGGGTAAATTTCACTCACCTCCCCTGAGGTTTTTGACAAAAATAGAAACCTCCCTCAAGGTTTCTGAAATGCCATTGACCTCCCCTACTTTTACTGACATTGTACAAATTCCCCCATTTGTTAGATTTCTCTCTAACGGTGTTAAATTTGATGCTCAAAAGACGAAAATGCCCTCAATATGAGAATGGGAAGGGGTTATTCAGTCTCTGCATCTCATTTTCTTAAATATTTTCCTTTTTATTTTGCACTCAAATTGATTCAAAGATAACCTCTTCTTCTCTAATGTTTTACCCCTGATTTGTCTCTACCTTGACACCATAGTACCGTACCTCTCTCTCTCTCTCTGGGGTATATAAATACATACATTTTATACCGTTCGTTTCATGAGACGAGTACTTTGGTCGGTCAAATTCCCCATATTTCATCTTAATTTGCAATTAAAACCCATTTTTTTATCTGGATCTAGATTATTTTACTGCTCTATTTGGGATATTTGCTTAATAAAAGGCCTAGTAACTGAATGGAACAAAAATAACTCCTAAGGCATGGGTCGGCACAATGCTCCTGGGTTTTCATTTGCAGGTAAATTGTGGTGCTTTTTAATTATTTCGACACCATCTGTTGATTGTGGGTCACGATTATAATTTGTTCAAGTAATGGGTTTCACTGTTTATTTTTATCTTTTGTATGTATATGTTTTAAAACTTTCAGTGCGCTTAGAATCTTTAGATACTCTGTTGTAGAGGATTTAAATGAAAAAAGATTGTTGGTTGTTCCTTGGAGTTTCAATTGTTCAACTAGTGAAAGAAGATTGGATTGAAGGAGTTTCCGAACTGGTGTTCCAGTTTTTATTGCATGTTACGGTGATATGGGTGAGTTTGAGCTAAATTAATCAAGACATTTAAGGTAAATCTACCAGAAATTAAAAAAAAAATACGAACAAAAAATTCCCAAAGAAATGTCGGTAAAATGACCCCTTGATATGCATATTGATTTATAAATTTGTACAATGATTAATCAAGAGATTTAAGGTAAATCTCCCAGAAATTAAAAAAAGAATACTAATGAAAATTCTCAAAAAGAAATGGCGGTAAAATAGCCCTTAATATGCATATAGATTTATAAATGTGTACATACGTGAAAATACATACTAGTAATGCAGATTAGGAAAAGAGACAAACGTGAGAAGTTAGAGAGAAAGTGGAAAGATTGACAGAGAAGTGGAAAGGAGGGTAGTTTAGACATCTTAATACCTAGATTTTCTGCTATTAGCTGATTCTGTCAAGTATTGGACGGTAACATGACGGAAGGGTTTTTTTTGTATATTGTAAGATAAAGTAAGGGAGGTTACTGGCATTTCAGAAACCTCAGGGGAGGTCAGTGAAATTTGCCCTTGAAATTTTGATCATTTTTCAAATGCAAAAGCATGCCATGTCACGTGACAAGGAAGAGTTGACCACATTATAAACTCCTCATTACTAATTGGAAGTAAATGATATTATATTAAAACTAGGTTACGCATGTAATCAATTATGAAAAGGATTGATTTAGGTGAAGAAATTTGGACTTGGTCAAAGCAAAAATACTGGGTCTTTTTTATGGTTCTAATACCTTCAAGTGACCGAGGTCAATTTCGTTCAACAATATTTAAGAGCAGATTTTTACCTCTAGGTCTCGGAAAGAGACATCTAATTACCACTAGGTAATACATTTTTTTAATTACCATTAAGATAAGTCACTTTATTTTGGGGTTTAGGTTTTGGATGCACTTTATATTATAGAGTTTTAGTGGTTTAGGCACTTTTATAAGGTATCGTAGGATTTTAGGCACATTCATAGGGTACCATAGGATTTAGGTTTAGACACTTTCATAGGGTATTCTAGTCATAGGGTACCCTAAGGTTTAGGTTTAAGGTGCACTTTGCTATTATAGAGTTTTAGTGGTTTAGACACTTTTATAGGGTACCATAGGCACTTTCATAGGGTATCCTAGGATTTAGGTACTTTCATAGGGTACCCTAGGGTTTAGGTTTAGGGTGCACTTCCCTATTATAGGACTTTAGTGGTTTAAGCACTTTCATATGGTACCTTAGGATTTAGGTTTAAGTATTTTCATAGGGTACCCTAGGATTTAGGCACTTTCATACGTTTGGGGAGTTGAGGAGAGAGAGAAATTGTATCCATGTGGAGTGAATTTCCTGTACCGGCCCATCATTCACCCTATTTAAGAGTGGGTGAGCATTATCATCCATGTTCCTATCCTATTTCTAAGATCATAGCAGTTTATCTCTTAAAACATGATATTTTAAGTAGTAAGAATCTCACACAATTTTCAGTTCGGATTTGTGTTAAACTTCCAAACTCATCATTTTGTGCTTTTATCAAGAGCTTATTGATATCTGATTGAACTGATTTTATGCGAGAATAGTTAAAATATTAGTTTAAGAGATGAACAGTTCTGATCATCGAAATACGACCGGAAATCTGGCACAATTTCCAGTTCAGATTTGTATTAAACTTCTTTAAATCATCATTTTGTGCTTTTATCAAGCACTTATTGATATCTAATTGAGCTTATTTTATAAGAGAATAGTTAAACTATTATCTTATAAAAAGTTGAACCGTTCTGATCATCGAAATACGACCAGAAACATGGTGGGTAATGTTCACCCACTTTTAAAGATGGGTGAACAAAAATGAACTCATGAGTGGCCTGATGTTTTCCTTTTGACAATTAATTGGTTGTTGGAATGCTTCAAGGGATAAATACAATTGTTATTTCCTTTCTTGTTTTTTTCCCATTTCTTTTCCTACCCAGTTGTTATCTGTCTCTTTCTTCTTGTTGTTTATAACTCAAAGTGTTCGGATCAGTATTTATCTCTTTCTCGATGTTTTTAATGACTCATCTATGTTGAACATTTCAGTTTAAACGTCATTTGGATAATCTCGTATAGAATTTAGCGCACCTCATTTTTGTAAGTTAAATCTAAGTTGATTTTTCAAGCACGTGATATTAACGAAGTACCAATTAATGAATGATCCGAATCATCTAGATAGAATATTCCACCGTGAAAATTGCACGTTACATTCTAGATTATTGATGGCAAAATTAATAGCCGCCAATATAGAAAAGTATTGTCTTGAACGTTTCTTATATCGCATTGACGTTCAACTATCAAGATCAACCAAATTAACCGGCTGAATCCAAAACTTAAAAGTGTTCATATCACATTTCCGTTCAAACGTCATTTGGATCGTCCCATATAGAAGAATATAGCAGCAAAACTTGTTTTTGTACGGTAAATGAATCCAATGGGGAAAATATTAAGCCAATTTTTTTAAAGTACGTGACATTCCCAAAGTGCTCTGAATCAGGGAACAATTCGAATCATGTATGTGGAATATTCCACCATGACAACTACACGCTACATTCTAGATTATCGACGGTGAAAAAGCCGTCGATACAAAAAAAAATTTGTCTTTAGACCATTCTTATTTCTCATGGACCGTCCATAAAATCTGCGTGCTAAAATGGAAAATCCTATAAAATCAACCCGTTGATTTTATCTGATTTCCCATAAAATCTTTTGGCAAATTCAACCTAAGATTAACCAAAGTCACCGGCAGAATCCTATTGAGGTGTACTTTATAGTAAGCCCACCACAATATTTTGTCCAAGCCCAACACGTCTAATTTGTTTCAATGTCCATTTCTTACTTTGCTCCTCCTTAACGATTCGTAATTGCCCCAAAAGAGATCTTGTGAATCAGAGGCCATAACGATCCTAGTGTCCATGTCGATTAAGTATGGACTTGGCCTTGTCTCTATAAGTTCTTGGACAAACTCTTCTTGTTAGCCAGTTTTCAAAGGTGAGTTCTACCCCTGAGTTCGAATCATTTGATATTAGAGTTAGCAACATGTTGCAATTCGACCTGCGGAGCGGCGATCAATAGGCTGGATTAAAATAAAAGTTTTGAATACTGGTAGGTGAATGGAGGTGCCAAAAAAGAAAAAAAGGGCTACCATCAGGTCAGTGTCAATAGAATGAGCCGCCGTGGACATCGCTTGTGGAGCATGGTGGTATGTTACGATCCTAGTGTCTCACATCGACTAAGTATGAACTTGGCCTTGTGTGTATAAGCTCTGGGGCACACTCTACTCATAAACTAGTTTTTAAGAGTGAGTACTATCTATGAGTTTGTAATGCGTTTACATTCAGATCCATGAGATTAGGAGCACAATCCCCACCCACTATTGGCAAATTCAAAAGGAAAAAGGAAGAAAAGAAAAAGAAGACAAACAAAAGGTATCCACAACCTTCTTATCATAATCTGTAACTTAGCTCCACCATCAACGCCAACAAACAGTAGGATGAAGCCATTTAATATAATATTTGGTTTCTGCGGAACCCAGTATTTGTTATCATTTGGTATCCGACTTAATGGACCGATTAATCAAAGGGGACCAATTGCACCGCTCAGCAACAAATGACCCAATTAAAGCCGGGACAAAACTGCAATACATGCTTGTTCATATAGCTATTTATGTCCTACTAATGCCAGCCGACTTAAACTGGATGACATATACAAGAATACAACGATTGACAGAGCAAAATTTGGAAGAAACAAAGGATCAAAATTGAAGCTCACAATCTACTCCTTGACATATTCAAAGTCTTACCTGCAGACTTCTCAGATCCGTAGGGCCTTCGTAAACAAACGAGCTAATTCCGGTTGACTGCTCTGCTTGTAGGCTTAATTCAACTTCAATGTTCGGACAAGCAGCTACTGCGAAATTTCCAATGCTCGTTCCCGCAATGTATCCACCCGACCAAGCATTCTGCACCAAAATGGAGAAAAACAATTAAGGGCCACCAATAAGGGAACTGAGTAGTCAACAAATGGGAGGCTGCGATGTGACACTCAAAAACAGGTTAAGTAGAACGAAATTGTCTTTACTGAAAAATGCCCGGATAGCAATATACGTAGAAAAGGATGAATTTCTTTGTTCATGTTCTAATTACCTGGACATTGAAACCTTCAGTTAATCCATCAACATTTAGTACCTACAGAAAGTTAAAGTTCTTGAGTGCCACAGATGCTTAATCTTTTGCTACAAGGTATCACATTTGCATGTAATAAAACAAGAAGTTTGATCGAGCTCGGTGCCTCCGGCACTTGGGGGATGCCAAAGCGTCGAGTCTTCGATTCGCATTTGGAAACGTGCTCTCAGGATTCATCCTTCTCCTGATCGGCGTTCTTGCATTTTCGATCCGTCTATTCTCTGTAAGCACTCTTACTGTTTTCATTTACCCGTGATTGATTGGATCTTTCATTTCAATGCTATTCAAATTGGGTATTGACAGCTTTATGGATGTGAATTTCATTGCAAATTGTGAGGAAACACCTCGGCGGATTTTCAAATTATGTATACATAGGATTATGTGTTGTTTACTTTTAATATTTTACATTTTATGTTTTATTGGAGTTAAATAAACATGTTGGAGAGATTCATGGAGTTAGTTTTTACATTGACTTGGTCTCCTAATAAGTCTCCAACAAAATCATATCACTATCCTACTTCAACTATAAGTATAACAGTTCCTATATAATAGGATTGTTTGGTTTTTCCTAACAAAGTATAACATTGGTTGTTCCTATTTTTACTCCACATATTCAGAATTCCTCAACAACTAAATATTGTTTTGCTTTTAAATTGAAACGTTGGCTATGTTTTTCGATATACAGCAAGACAGTGATATATCTCTCTCTCTCTCTCTTTCTCCTGATATGCAATACAAATTACTCTTCATATTTTCCACCACATGCCGGCTATGTCCCGGCCCTTCCTCCTCGATCCTTTCTGTGCACACCTGCTCTGTTCTTCACCCTTCCTCTAGACCACCTTATTCTCCTTCTTACTGTGTCTTTACTGTTGACTATCCATACCTCTCCAGCTCATAATATTTGGCTAAAGCAAGAACCATCACCTACAGATACCATTAAGTACTAGTATGAAATATAGGAACCCAACAAACCTCGGTAGCAAGGTTCGTAGGAGTAAATTTGATTGTGTGCTTGCTCTGGGAGGGGAAGGTGGTCATTTTTCAGGGAAGGTGGTCATTTTGGTGGTAAGTGGACGGTGGCAGAACAGAGATTGACAGTTCAATGCACTAAGTTGTGGGTGTGTTATTGGCATTATGAGGTTTCTACCATCCATACGAGCCTTGGCCAATAACCAACATCTACAGTGGTGTTAATCACATCATCATTAGGGCCACATACTCGCCACAACGAGTGACAAGATTTCCGGGGCATGGGCCCCGTTGTTAAGCATTTCAATCGGGACCCAAGCGAGATGCCTTCCTCTCAACAAGGAGGCATCCAGCTTCCTCTAAGTAAGAATGCATCCCCTGGGTACACACTTGGGTTTTTAGGCATATGATAGCCGTTGGCCAAGCATGCTCGCCGTGCGGGAGCGCCAATGCATCATGAAGGATAACAGGAGTGGAGCGAAATGCTTCCCCCTCCGGCAATGAGGTGTGGGAACACCAATGCGTCATCAACGCAGCATACTTGACACAACAAGGTGACAAGATTTCCGGGTGCTACCCCTCGACAAGGAGGCATCCCTTGGGGGAACACCAATGCGTCATCAGGGCAACATACTCGCCACATCAAGTGACAAGATTTCCGGGGCATGGGCCCCGTTGTTAAGCATTTCAATCGGGACCCGAGCGAGATGCCTTCCTCTCAACAAGGAGGCATCCTGCTTCCTCTCAGCAAGGAGGCATCCCCTGGGCACACACTTGGGTTTTTAGGC